>JASDQU010880773.1:16136-31900 GCA_032191745.1 Picea mariana
TCAAAGTGTTTAAGGCTCTAACTGAGAATCAAATAGGAAAAATATTGAAGGCAGTAAGGTCTGACAGAGGAGGAGAGTTTATCTCATGGAACTTCAAAGAGTTCTATGATAAACATGGGATCAAAAGAGAGTACACAATTCCAAGGACTCCACAACAAAATGGAGTTGTTGAGAGGCATAATAGATTAGTGTAGCAAATGGCAAGATCAATGATGAATGAAAGAAATATACCTCAGACATATTGGGTGGAAGCAATCCATACAATTGTTCACATTATTAACAAAGCTCATCTCATGCCAGACATTAACAAGACTCCTTATGAACTATGGTTTGGAAGACCTGCTTCAATCAAGCATTTTAAAGTCTTTGGGAGTAAATGTTATATTAAGAATAATTATGAAAATATTGGCAAATATGATGATAGAGATGATGAAGGTATCTTCTTAAGTTATGCTACAAATAGTAAAGGATACAGATGCTATAATAAGAGGTTGCATAAATTGGTTGATTGTATCGACATAAAATTTGATGAAGAAATCCTCATCCGAAATATAAGCAGTGTTGAACCAAGCACAGAAGATATAGTTGAAGATGAAGATGAACAGGTCCAAGGATCAGAAAGAGAAGAATATGAATCAAATGAAGATACAAATACTTAGGCTGACACAGATCAATAGAAAGAAACAAAAACACCTCTCAGAATTGTTAGAAAGAATCATCCTGAAAACTAGATAATTGGAGATATAAATAAAGGATTTCAAACAAGAAGAAAATTGGTTAAAGACTCAGAACAATCTCAGGTTTCTTTTATATCTATGCTTGAACCTAAAATTTTTGATGAATCTAGCAAGAATGATGATTGGATCAGAGCTATGAATGAAGAACTTGATCAGATTGAGAAAAACAATACTTGGGAGCTTGTCCCTAGACCTGAAGATAATAATGTAATAGGCTCCAAATGGGTATTCAAGAATAAAATGAATGAAAAAGGACAAGTTGTTAGGAATAAAGTCAGATTGGTCTATAAAGGGTATGCACAAGTTGAAGGACAGGATTTTGATGAAACATTTGCACCAGTGGCAATATTGGAAGCCATCAGAATGTTTCTTTCATATTCATGTCATAAGAACTTTAAAGTGTATCAGATGGATGTTAAGTCATCTTTTCTTAATGGAGATCAAGAGGAAGAAGTATATATGGAGAAACCTGAAGGATTTTCATTGACAGATAATCCTGACTATGTCTGCAAGCTGAAGAAGGCTTTATATGGACTGAAATAATCACCATGAGCTTGGTATTATAGACTGGAAAAATTTTTACAAGACAAAGGGTTCAAGAAAGGTACTATTGACAACAATCTCTACATTAAGTCTGAAGGTGATGATTTACTAGTTGTTTTGGTTTATGTAGATGAAATTATTTTTTGTTGTACTAATGATTCCTCTGTCCAGTGGTTTGCAAACTCTATGGAAACATAGTTTGAAATGTCCATGATATGCGAACTGTCATACTTTCTTGGTTTACAAGTAAATCAGAGTTCTGTAGGAATTTTTATCACTCAAGAAAAATATTTGAAAGAAATGTTGAAGAAGTTCCAGACGGGAGATTCTTCCCCTGTTATTACACCTATGGTGGTCGGTTGCAAGTTCAGTAAAAATGATATTTCACCTGATGTTTATCAAAGGACACATCGATCAATGATAGACAATCTTCTGTACACCACAACATCCCCTCCTAATATAATGCAAGTTGTTGGAATGGTAGGTCGTTATCAGTCTTCTCCTAAACAATGTCACTTAGTAGCTGTAAAAAGGATATTCAAATACTTGAAGGGCACAATGAATTACAATCTGTGGTATCCTATAAATCATAATATTCAGTTAGTTTCTTATTCAGATGTTGATTGGGAAAATTGTGTGGATGAGAGAAAGAGCACCAGTGGAGGTGCACTCTTCTTAGGTGACTCGTTAGTAGCATGGATTAGTAAGAAGCAGGGATCTATTTCCTTATCAACTACAGAGGCAGAGTACATTGTTGTTGCTACTTGTTGTACTCAGATTTTATGAATGATCCAAACTCTTGCATATTTGAAGGTAAATTATATTGATCTGATTCCAATTCACTGTGATAACACCAGTGCCATTAGTGTCTCCAAGAATCATGTTCTTCATTCCAAGACTAAGCATATCCCAATCAAATATCATTTTCTCAAGGAGCAGGTTACAAACAGAGTTGTTCAACTGAATTATATTCCTTCCACAGAACAGATAGTTGACATCTTTACTAAACCGTTAGCAGCGACACCTTTTGGATATCTTCGTCAGAAGTTGGGGGTTATATCTTCTTTTGTCTAATCTATTAACCTTGTTAGGGGGAGTACTTATTGAATATCTATTATATTTCTTGTGAATATAGCTCTGGTTCTTCTGTTCATAGTTGACAGGGGGAGTATGTGCCTGTCGCATTTCTGATATCTTCGATATGTACTACAACAACTCAGGGGGAGCGTGTGTCTTCTTTGAAATTGATGTCAAAGGGGGATAAAGTGTGGTAATTGCAATTGCAAGGATGCTACAGTGGGATAGTAATTGCAATTGCAAGGATTCTACAATGGGATAGTTGGATGTTCTTCAAGAGGTTGCCATCAATGCCAAAGGGGGAGATTGTTAGCATGTTTCCAGACAAAGGCAGAGTATGCTTGTTTCCATTGATGGAAATATCAGAGATCAACATGATGATGAATCATCACAATGATGACAAATAAAAGAAAGTGGCAAGACCAGCAGCGCAGCGATGATGGAATGGAAAGATCAGAAGCGTAACAATGAAGACATGGAAAGATCATAAGCGTAACAGTGAAGAGAAACATTAATCGTTGGATTACCCATTCTGAATTCCCAATGGTCGTCATATCTGAATTCAGACAGGAGGAGCACGCAGAAGAGGAGAAAAGATCTCAGGCGTTAGATCTGAGCAAGAGGGCCGACCGTCGTTGGATCCAAAAGAATGAGCAAGATCTTTAAGTGCAAGGTGAGGTGGGTTTACAAAGTCCCAAAAGTAGGGGGACCGTCCATTATCGACGAGGACATGTGGTGAAAGATCAGAGAATGACAAAGGTTGTGTTTCATAGTTTCACATATCGGGAAATCCAAAGGAAGGAGGTTCTCTAACCCCTCGAACTCGCGATATGCGATTTCCCGAAATGATCTGGGCCGTCGGATCGAGGATTGATCTGAACCCTTGGATCGAGGGTCATGGACCATTGGATGCATACTACACATAGCGAGAGGTCAGATTTTCGCTGACTGAAAAGTCAAAGGAAGGAGGAGATCTATCCTTTGAAATCGCGAAACACGAAACCGTGATTCAATTTGAGTCATTCATCAAGGGAGAGCGTGGACAGTTGATCTGGCTCCATTTCGAAGTTTTGGATACTGGGAGTTGGAGGAGTCAAGGAGACTCATGGAAAAATCGTGAAGCACCTTTTGGCACAGCCTGTGGTCATCGCCGGTGGTCACGTGTGGGGAAGAAGCCAACAATGCTAAGCTCCATTTCGGAGTTTCGATGATCGTGACTTGGAGTGTCGAGACCCTTCATCACAAGAATACCAAAATGCGAAATCAATAAATTCAAATTATGTTTAGCGCTCGGTTACAGCCAGTGGGAATATGAGATAAACGTGAAATCCTGTGGATTTAATCCAACAGTGCTAATTAATTGGAAACTTGATCGAAGGGTTACTGTTTCACCTCATAGTTAATCATTCAGTTATGATTCAATTAGCAAAAGTGAATCATGATTCCTGGACGGTTGGCAATTCAATTTCTGAAGCATTTTTTCCCTAGGAGATTCGAGATGTAACTGAAGAGGTAGGTGTGCATAAAATGAGAAAGGTAGTGACTATGTGTGGTTGGCGACTCTCACTGAAAAATGTCTGGGAGAAAGGAAAACCACAGTATGCATAGCGTGAGATAAAACTCAGAGATGAGAAACAGAAGCTGAACAGAACAGAAAAAGGTTAAGAGAACAGAATGTGCAGATATCAAAGAGCATGAGAAGGATGAAGAAAGAACATATAGAAAGAGACAGCAAGTCAAGCCAAGTATGAACAGAGCAGAAGAATAGTGAAGCAGAGAAGATTTGGAGAATAGAGAAGAAGTGGTAAGAATTGATATATATGTATTGTTGCTTATTCAATCATGTATTTATAATCAGGGAGGTAGGGTGGTGCTAGGGAGGATTGTGGTCTTTTGATATTCAAAGTTGGTGCTTGAATATTGGAAATTGTATCTTGCATCTAGTTGTGGCTAGAAAACAGGGTGGCAGGGTGGTGCTAGGGAAAGCATAGAGTTTTCTGTATGCAAGTTGGTACTTGTATAAGTGGAAGTAGGTGCTTCCATCCAGTCGGTGATGGAACTCTCAGGGAGTTGGTGATTCCTTCTAGTGGGTGCTAGAGAAACCAGAGAGTTGGTGCTCTCAACAAGTTGGAGCTTGTAAAATAGAGGTAGTAGCCTCACATTGAGTTGGTGCTCAAAGATAGATGATGTACAAAACTTAAAAGACTGCCTATCATTCGAAGAAGAAGAGGTTTTCTCCCTTTATGGGTTTCCACGTGAAAATATGTCTCTGTGTATATCTTGTGTGTGACTGATGTTCATTATTTATACTGTTCATATCTTGTATAATATTAATGGTCACTTGGAAGAGATTAAAAATTATTTGAATAAGTCATAAATTGTTTAAGCAGAGTAACAATTGATTCACCCCCCCCTCTCAGTTGTCTTAGTAATTTCAACACAACCACAATGCACAACATTCATCCGATATGGACCTCAAATTGATCTTGACCATTGATCTAGATTTCACATTGCTTAAGCCTTCATCTCACAGCCACCGTCTGATAATATATTAGAGTGATCTCGACCGTTAATCTATATTGATGGATTCACTGTAGGTCTAAGGCATATCTCTTCTTCTTTTCAAACTTCTGTGACTTCCAAGTTACACCCTCAAGTTCTATCACACTCATTTTTCACCTATAATTAGAATCTTTTCAATCCTTTCTCCGTGGGTTTGCAGCACTTTTATCCAACCTTTTTTGGCCTTCAAAATGCACCTTTGTGTTCCTCCACACTCATTTTTCACCCATACTTAGAAAATTTTCTAAGTATTTCACCGTGGGTCTATGAGACATCATGAGTTTTCAGATCTCTCACCCTTCGATCCATCTGATATGTGACACATGGTGACCTACTGGGCCGATGTATCTCTCTCCCTTTGGACCATCCGATCTATGACAAGTGGTGACCTCCTTGGTCGTCATATCACCCTCTAGGCCATCTAATCTGTGACAAGTGGCAGCCTCCTGGGTCTTCCAATTGATTCCTCATACTTAGACAATTTCTCATAGTTCACAACACTCCACGATCTCTTGATACTTAGTCGATTTTCGAGACTCCTACTGCGGGTCTGTAGGACATACTTATCCGATCAATCTTCTTATTCTTGGTACTTAGTCATTTATTTGAAATCTCTTGGTACTTAGTCATTCTTGATACTTATCCAATTATCAATTTTCACCATGGGCCACGAGTCTACAACATTTCCCTGACTCTATATCTGCGACCTTGTCCATCTAATCGATTCTTGACACTTAGTCGATTCTCATATTCCTACCACGGGTCTCTTACACTTAGTTGATTTTCAAACTCTCACTGTGGGTCTGCGGCATATATGTTCTTATCTTAT
This sequence comes from Picea mariana, assembly GCA_032191745.1. Lineage (NCBI taxonomy): Eukaryota > Viridiplantae > Streptophyta > Pinopsida > Pinales > Pinaceae > Picea > Picea mariana. Next base: position 21,885 of record JASDQU010880773.1, read on the forward strand.
TCATGAACTCGTCCATCCAACCGATCCACTCTTGATACTTAGCCATTTCTCGAGATATCTTTGTCCAACCGATTCTTGGTAATTATTAGTTTTCAAGATATCATCGTGGGTCGCAGGTATACAACATTTTCCCAATTCTTGTGACCTCGTTTGTCTGACCAATTCTTGATACTTATTCAATTTTTGAGACATATCTGTCCAACCAATTCTTTCTTGGTACTTAGTTGATTCTTCAAAATCCTATCGCAGGTCTCTTATACTTAGTCTATTTTCGACATGTCACCATAGGTCTGCAAGTCCACATGTGCGCACTCATTTATTCACATACTCTCTATGCTCTGTTGTGCTCACTATCTTTGTGATATCTTGATACTTAGTCATTTTTAAAGATTTCTTGTGTTGATGTTGTAGATGAGGTGGATTCAATGTGGATGTCTTCTTCATGTACATTGGATGATGTGGAATCTATACATGTCTTGACACGTGGAATATTTAGAGCTACTTGTTATGGTACTGACGTGGACTTCCTCTGATGTGGCATTCATCTAACTAGACACATGGTGATGATGACGTTGCTATCATGGCGATGATGTGGCTAAGCTGTCCCACCAAGTATTAGACCCCAATATTTTTATCTTCACTGTTGATCTCTGAGGATGAACGGTCAAGATTTAACATGTTTTGGGTTCACAGTTCTCAACAACAAAAGCTAATTCCTTGTGCACAATTCCATAAATCTTCTATTTACTTTCAAGTTACATAAAAATGGTTTTTCAATATAAACCCTTCAAATTCATGTTTCCTTGTGAGTGTAGGATATATCATTTTCGCCATTTCTTTGGTCTATTTAATCAAGATATTTCTTACCAGGTTTATTTTTCAGCAATAAGACTCTTCCATGGCATTGTCTCGTCTAGCCTACTCCTCGTTTTCTTCCAACCACCATTATTCTTTAAACATGTGTAGCCAGAGTTCAATCTATTTTATTTACGCATAGTATCTTCGTCTTTAGGGTAAACAAAGAACACTTTCATATATTTAATAGTGCATAGTCATCACATAGGGGCATTCTCTTATTCCTCTGTCTAGTTTGACCTGTATTATGGATGTTTCCTCCATTTTTTTTTTGTTCCTCTTTTCCTTCATTCACATAGAGTTCCATAGAATTCTTCTTGATCTCCTCTTTGGCTATAGTAGTTTGAATGTTTCCTCTATACTCTCGCCTTCATGCACATAGGGTATATATGAAGTAACAGTCTATATAATTCCTCTATCTGTCCATGGATTCATGTCTAGTTCGATCATTGGACCTGTCATTTGTAGGGTCATTTTTTATTTTTCATAGTCTACCTACCTTAATTTTCTTAGGGAGTCACTCATAAGTGACATCAATGACAATTAAATATGCAGAATCGTATCAACTCATAGAGACATAGTCTCCCCTTATCATTGAAAGCAATCAATCTCTCCTTTCTTGTGATATCAATGATGACAACACTCAGTCCCCCCCTACCTGTGATATCAATGAAATCCTTTGACATCAATGCCAAATCAATTTCCAACAAACTCCCCCTTTATCATTGATGGCAACACTTAGTTATTTTGGTACTATTCTTCTTCATGCAAGAATCCATTTATGCAAATATCCCCTTTTCTCTGCACTCTCCCCATTTGACATCAATGGAAAAGGGATTTTCTCCCCCATTTACTCTACTCTTTATTTTCTATTCTATGACTAGCACCCTTATCTCTTTCTACAACTCCCCCTTACATTGTACTCTTCATTTTTTTCTCTGTAACCAACAACCTTCTTGTATTTTTGTAGCTCTCTCTGAGCTTGTTCTTTTCCATGAAACTTTCATCATATCCTTTGACATAACGAGTCACTTCATACAATCAAATCCTATGGAGAACTCACAAAGATTTATGCCAACATATTCAAGTATCAACATTATATATTTATTTCTTCAACTGTCCTTTTCTTCCAATTAATTGAAATGCATAACCAAATGAGTCATATCTCTACTTTCTATGATCAATTCTTTATAATTTTGGATCTTGACTTTCATTCTGTCTTTTTTCTCCATCCGCAACTTATAAAATCTCCATGTGCTTTGATTCTTCAAGTTGTTGCATGCCTTCATAGCATCTAAAGGTTCTTCCAAGTTCTGATTTTCATCATGGTAATCTATTTTTGCAAGCAACTCCAGTATTCCTTAAATCTCTTATCTTTTCCAAAACTCATAGAAAATTCATCAAGGGTTTCTTCTTCTTTACTTTATTTGGGAACATGGAGCTTCCTCTTCTTCATATTTTCTAAGTCTATTTCTCTTAGTGTTTTATACTTCCCTTATGTTTATCGGTACACATGCTCTCTGAAAATGTAATGTGAAGCTTGTTGTCATGATAATAATGTTTCAAAAGTTGTTATAATGTACATAAACCTCATCAGTATACAATATATCCTCTTAAATTTATCTCCTATGGGATCCTCCAAAAATGTTGTGTACCAGGACATTGAATGTTATTTATTACTTGCACCAATCTGTTGAACAGGGCATGCTCATATGGCTATTGTAACTTCTCCAAAAACTACTTCCTTAATTGTAAGAATTGTTAGACAATGTGTTTTCCATTCACCATGGTTTGTTGTCTGCAATTGTTGCATATTTTATCCTTCCGACATATTCATGCCATTTCAATCAAATAAAATAGTGGAATATTTCCATGGATAGTCATATATATTACTCATTCATTCAATCTATCATCAACTCTAATTATTTTATCCATCATTCACATCATAGTAGAAGACTATCAATTTCAATTTGTGATTTCTTCCTTGCTCAAACATTGTCTTCTATGTCACAGTGGCATCATACTTGTGAATACTAAGTATTTTAGCTTCTTTCCAACAATTTGTTTCCATCATCCTTGTAGAGATTCATTCCAGAGCTTGGAGAAGGTACTTCTTATAATCTGTTTGCAATAGTGATCTTGTGAAACTTGTAGAAGACTTTGTTCCAATCTCTCCCTTTTTAAGTGCTTCAACTTCATCCTTCATCATTTCCTTTGCATAGGCTTGTGTCTTGGGAGCCTTCTTATTTTCTTTATTTCATCATATTCCATATTACAAATGGAATACATTATCAAACTTGGACGCTTGAAGGCTCTCTTTGACATCTTCTCTTGTGATTTATTGAACTAGATCCAATCATTGCCTTCTTTCTCTTATCAAAATTCTTCTCCCATCATTCGAGATCAGTTCCTTTTCTTTCACATCAACATTTTTTCCGACTTCATGGTCTTCTCCTACACGTCCCATCCTTTTCAAGAGAGTCTCCTTATCTTCAGAACCATCCATTTCTCTTGCCTCTCTTATCAAGTTCTTTTCAAATATATCTTTAGGATGTTGATTTTCTTACTTGGTCTGATTTACATTGAAAGAAACAACCCCATTACTACATGACTCCATTTCCCTGATCATATCTCTTACAAACTTTGGTCCACTGGTTATGTGACTTGAGCATTCATTTTGTGCTAGGAGTGCAGTTTGCACCAATATAGATGTATTTTATTCTTGTTGTTGTTTCCTCTTCCAAACGTTTGTAATATATTTCTTTTGTTTAGTTATGGTATTTTGTTCTTTGTTTTGTCCATACAAAGCTAGTTCAAATTCTTCCTTATTTTCCTCCTCTTGTTTTCTCTTCCATACCCTTTTGTATCATGGTCTATAAAATCTCGTCATGTTGCTTCTACAATCTTGTGCTTTGTGTCCATATTTATTGCAATTGTAACATTCAACTTTGTGATGTAGAGGAGAAAATGGATTGTAGTTTCTACCAGTAGTCTCATGAAAACTTCTGGTCTTGATATTCATAGAGTATTCCTTGTAGTTATCATCAGATCTTTTACTCCAATTTCTTATATAGTTGTTTCTTCCATATGTTTTACATTTTAATGCCTTGTGATGAAAAAATTTGCAAGAAAAATAATCACCAAGAAAAAGGTTTTGATACCTGGTTATGAAGGGTCTCCTTGATGGAGAAACTTTTCCAAACTCATTCTTGTCTTTCTTGAGTGAAAATCCAGCCTCTTGCTGGTCATAATTTCCTTCCTTGTGATTGTCTTCATTGTGGTTGGAGATTTTAAGAACATTTCCACAGCTTTCAAACATCTCTTCAATTTTGTTTTTTGATGACTTTGATCTTGCATCCTTTTTAAGGATCTTAGGAGTGAACTCATAACCAAGACCTATTTTGATAGATGATGACTTTTGACAACTGAGAATATTATCTAAGATTTATGTACTCTTTCCAAACTTCAGGTTTGTGTTCAACTGGGTGACTATATCTTCTAATTCTTTTCTTAGAGAGGTAATTTCCACTTCAAGCTTCTCACAACTTTGTTCCTTTTATTTTAGTTGTTTTTCTATCAATTCATTTATTACTTCTGCTTCTTCAATCTGCACCTTAATTATTTTTTCTTTTTCTTCAAGGATTTTTCATAGCTGTTGCTTCAACAACATATTCTCTTTTCTAATATTTTTTGTTTCAATTTTATCACAAATAAGTTCCTTGTCAGGATCATCCTTCTCATCTTCAAATTTCTACAATTCCTTTTTCAAATTTTTATTCTTTTCTTTGAGTCTGTCTATTTCTTCTAAGGCGTCGATGAGTTCTGCTTCAAGATCCTCTTCCACTTCAATCTCAGGATTTTCTTCTTCTCTCAAATTTGTGCTTCTATTTTATCATTCATCAGACTGTGATTTTAGGGTCGTGAAGAAAATCTCTTATGTTTTAATGCCACTTTCATTAGGACTAATGTTGTCCTTATTAGTATATAGATTCTTCCGCTATTTGTAGGACTTTCCTTTCTTCTCAGTCTTATCATTTATAAGTCTGGAACCATATTTTTCATTGCTCTTTCAAATCTTTAAATAAGGGCATTTAGCTGCAAAGTGTCCTAATTATTCACAATTGAAGGAAAAAGACTCACCTTTGTTTTTGCTTGATCCTCTCTTGGGATTCCTGGGAATGTTGGCTTCTTGAGCATCTGATTCACTATCTGGGCTGTTACTTTCTTCATTTTCGTATGTCCTTGTGTATTTTAACATGTATAAGGATCCTTGATTTGCATAAAGATATTGTAGCTTGTCCTAAAAAAAATTCGATGATGTGCACTATACCACTTTGAATTTTTTAGAATCCACTAAGCCACTTAAAATAACATTCATGGATATTGTATTGTTTTCACACACCTCCTTTATAGTTTCATTTGTTGGTGGAGATTTTGAGGGAATGTAACCAGTGACAATTGATTACCAGAAATTATATCCCAATGCCTATAGATGTTCATTCATTCTTATGTTCCAAAATATATAGTTTGTTCCATCGAACGAATGAGTTGGCATCCAATCCATGTGTGCTACAAGGATTCACCTTCTAGTGGTTAGAATGTTTTGAAGGAACCTACTCTGATACCAATTGTTGGCACACTTATTTATAATGAGAGGGGGGGTGAATCAATATAAGCCTTCTTTTTATTTTCACAATATTTTCTTACGATATTTATCAATGTATTACTTTACTAGCTAGAGCAGTTAATGATAAATATATACACACAACCATACAATCCATAGTACACAGAGATTTAACGTGGAAACCCAAATGGGAGAAAAACATAAAATAATTCTTTCATAAAATTGTGTAGGAATCAACCTATTGTTACAATTCTTGCAGGCACCAACCTGCGGGAGACACCAATCTCCTCTCATGAGAACAACCTTAAAATTAATGTTTGCAAGGACCAACCTATAGGAGACACCAATCCCCTTGACTGATCACCAACTTAGTTCTCCTTGTAGGCACCAACCTACAACTGCTATATTTGTAGGCACCCACCTGTAGGAGGCACCAATCCCCTTAGTTGAGAACCAAATCAGTAGAAATGTTTGTAGGCACCAACCTATAGGGAACACCAATTCCCTTAGTTGAGCACCAACTCAACAAAAATGTTTGAAAGGCACCAATCTGTAGGGAACACCATTCCCCTTAGCTAAGCACCAACTTAAAACTGCCTATATATACCAACTTTATTGGAAACATCAATTTCCTCAAGTTGTCAACAATACCATATTATCTCTTTTCTTCAAACCTTCACCTACACAGGTCTGTTGTTTTGTCTATGTTGTCACCATTCACAATATGCATAGTTTAGAATTTCATTTGTCCTTGCACCTCCCATCCATCCTTAGACAAGCACATTTCACTTTCTTTCATTTTATCGCTCCTGAGAACTTCAGAGCTCCTCTTCCTCGTTCGGATATTCCTTCCACAACACTTACATCTTTCACACTTGGTTCTACAATTTCAGAACCCCACACTCTCCCATCCTTTCTCAATTATTTTTCTCACACTTAAAATGGATTCGAGCATCATTACTTATACATTCCATACTTCCATGAATTTTTCCACATACAAAAGTATATCCATGGATTCAGCTAAATATATCCTCAAAACAAGGCTGCAACATTCCTAAGAAACATGCATGGAACCCCCTTTGGTTTTGTGTGTGATTTTATCTTAGACCACAGTGCGAAATTCAACACTCAAAAACCATCGAATGGGGTCCTTTGATCAATCATGGTCGTTGATCCATTTTTCTACCCATCAAGACACACAATACGCCCTCAACACTTTGCAGTCGTCCAATCTATTCTTGATTTGATCTCAATCATCGAACTTCTTTAGTATATCAGGATCACATGTAACCACACTGCACAAGCGTTGTCTGATATGGACCTAAATTTAATCACAATCCTTGATCTACTTAAGTGTCCTCAAGAACATAACATACAGTCATAATGCACAACCATTGTCTGATCTAATATTGATTTGATCTTGGTCGTCGATTTCTTCTTATCATATTGGGACCACTCAATAGTCAACAACCATTAGATATTATTCTCAAATCAATCATGGTCGTTGATCCATTATCTACCCATCAAAACACGCAATGAAAACACAATGCATAACAATCATCCAATCTGGACCTCAGATTGATCTTGATCATTGATCCATGTCTCACATTGTTCAAGCCTTCAACTCACAACCACCATCCAATTAGATTTTGGATTGATCTTGATCGTTGATCTGTCTTAATGGATTCACCGCAGGTCTAAGGCACATCTCTTCTTCATTTCAAACTTATGCGACCTCCAAGTTACACCCTCAAGTTCCACTACACTAATTTTTCACCTATACTTAGAATATTTTCAATCCTTTCTCCGCGAGTCTAAGGCACTTTTATCCAACCTTTCATAGCCTCCAGAATGCACTTTTGTATTCTCCACACTCATTTTGCACCCATACTTAGAAAATTTTATAAGTATTTCACCGTGGGTCTATGAGATATCATGAGCCTTTGGATCTCTCACCCTCTGAGTCGTCTGATCTGTGATACGTGGAGACCTCCTAGGCTATGAGATCTCTCTCCCTCTAGGACATTTGATCTGTGACAAGTGGTGACCTCGTGGGTTGTATCTCCCTCTGGGCCATCCGATCTGTGACAAGTGGAAACCTCCAAGGCCATTTGATCGATTCCTCATACTTAGACAATTTCTCATAGTTCATCACACTCTGTGATCTCTTGACACTTAGTCAATTTTCAAGATTCCTATCACGTCTATGTGGGACATCCTTGTCCGACCAATTGTATTATTCTTGGTACTTAGTCATTTCTTCAAAATCTCTTGGTACTTAGTCATTCTTGATACTTAGCCAATTCTCAAGATTTCACTGTGGGTCGTGGGTCTACAACATTTCCCTGACTTTATATTTGTGACATCATCCATCCAATTGATTCTTAACACTTAGTATATTTTTGGACTCCTACAATGAATCTCTTACACTTAGTTGATTTTTGAAATCTTAGCATGGTTCCATGACATCTCCATTCTTCTCTTATTCATGACCTCATCCGTCCGACTAATCCAATCTTGATACTTAGACATTTCTCGAGACATCTTTGTCCATCCGATTCTTGGTACTTAGTCATTTTCAAGATCTCATCGCGAGACATGGGTCTACAACATTTTCTCGATTCTTGAGACCTCATCCCTTTGACCGATTCTTGATACTAAGCCAATTTTTGAGACATCTCTGACCGATCGATTCTTTCTTGATACTTAGTTGATTTTCGACATGTCACCACGGTTCTATGAGTTTGTGCTCATTTATTCACATACTCTCGATTCTCTGTCGTTCTCACTATGATGCATGAGCATTGCATTCAAAGTCAAAGACGCAAGCGTGGAGGAAAAGATATGACATATTAGCATGAAAGAGTTTCAAATCAACATTTAACTCAGAAGTAAATCGGGTTGTTGAGATATTTTGAAAGAATTTTTTTTTAAATATGTCGTGTTTTTAAATTCATGAAGGACTGTAAGGAGTTGCAGATATAGAGTGTTGACTCTTATCTAGAAATAACTGTTAGTTAATGTAATAGGACAAAGTAGGTAACCTCTATGACTTGATAGGATAGGTTCCATACAGGACGAGAGAGCTCATGGAGCCAGTCCTTATATAGTTTGTTGTTGCATTGTAAAATTATCAAGAGATAGGAAGATAGAGATAAATAGAGCATAATAGAGAAGAAAAAAGACACAGTGGAGAAATGCAATACTATGTAATTGTTTCATGAATGAATAGAACAGACAGAATTGTCCCAAATATTGGACTGTGTTCATTTTAAAGTGTGATTGAATGAATGTTGCATTCTGTGTATGTTGTTTTATTTCATTTCGTTCATGTATGATTGTTCGAGAAGTTGATCGTATAAGTTGGTGACGAAACTGGATAAGTTTCAATTGCTTCTCTTCTGAAAATTGTATGCAAGGTGTGCATCTTGAATGCAAAGAGTGCATTAACTGAGTCTCAGATTGACTCAGAAGAGTTTAGAGAGAGAGAGCAGAGGAAACTTAGACTAGGTGCAAGGAGTGCACAACGTCAATAAGAGACTAAGCATCGAAGAACCAAAACAGAGGAACGCCAGGAGGGAAAGAAGAATTTATTTTCAAGAAATCCTTCAAACTGAGTTATCAAAATCCCCAAACGCAAGGAGTGCATGGGAAGTCGAAATCCTTTAAGGATCAATCTCAGAAGGGATATCACTTTTCATAAGTGTTGACGAGATCCAAGAGTCAGACTCATAGGAGGAGAAAAGGTTGAGAGCTTTGAAGACTGAGAAATCTTATAAGTCAGCAGAAATCATAAGCTCTAGAGGAGGAGCGATAGTGGCCGTTGGATCACAATGCAGAGGACCAACAACCATCTGATCAGAGCAAGGTGTGCGATCCTTAGCGCTTCGCACATGTAGGAGAGAGAACTCACCAAAGTTCTGAACTCTCGAAGTAGTTTGGGATCATCCATCGTCAAGGAGGACAGGTGGCGTAAGATCCATAACTCTGGAAGTTCATGGATCAGGAGGAGGTGAAATAGCCGAAGTAATTTGAGGTCGTTCATCACCAGGAGGATATCTGGACCGTCAAATACAGAGGGACACTTGGTGGCAGTTCGTGGACTCCGAAGAAATCACTTTGCGAGTTTGAGTTGAGAGTTGAAACTCCCGAAGCCCGGAGAGCCGGAGAGATGAAGTAAATCTAAACTGTTGGATCGTCCAAAGTAGATCTCAGTCGTCAGATCATCTGAAGAAAATATCAAGTGTCGGATCACCCGAAGTGAATCTAGACCGCTAGATCTAGAAGAGACGTGGCGTGAATATGTGGAATCCGGTTAAAGTCCCGAAGTAATTCATCCCCGTCAGATCTAAGGGATATGTGGCATAGTTCCATGAACTCCGGGTAAAAACCCGAAGCAATTCTCGATCGTCAGATCCAGAGGACAGGTGGCACAAATTTGTGGACTCCGGTTAAATACCCGAAGTAAACCTCAACCATCCAATTCAAGAGGACACGTGGCAGGAATCTGCATACTTCGAGGGGAAGTGAAGTTTGA
>JASDQU010880774.1:0-22069 GCA_032191745.1 Picea mariana
CCCTCATAAAAGAGGGTTGCCTTCTAGGGCAAAAGACCCTAACATAATCTCTACCGTTAGATCTGCGACCTTAGAATGAACGATCAAGATTTACAATGAAATTACAATATACTTTTACAAGGCAATTTTTGCTTCGGGGGCTTCACCCCCGAACCCCCGCTGGGGGCCTGCTTGCCCCCAGACCCCCCAGCCGGGGGGATAGGCCCCCTGAGCCCCGCAGAGAGGGTAGCCCCCCTCTACACTCCCACGCGTGGAAGAGTGTTCATACTTCTGGGGTGTAAATACTTCATGGGGTATAAACACGGCTGAAAGCAAGGACCTTTGAATCAGGAAGATAATCAGGCTCCACAACCAACACATTCTTCTAACACTATATGTTACTCTATTCTTTTTATTCTATTTTATTTAGTCTATGTACATAGTACTTGTTTTTTTCTTTACATGTCAACTTATGTTTATGTCCGTTTTGTTTTGTGCTTTTTTTTCATAGAAACAAATAGGAAAACTAGACACCACAAAGAACTCCTAACCAGAAATGTAGAAGAATCCATGAAAATGTGCATATTTCTACCCGTGTTCCATATCCAATAGTTTTTCATTTACTCTGTCTATATTTGTTGCACTGGTTTGCAGCTCTGTTTTTTTTTCTCCTTGGATACTCCATATCTTCCTGTACATTAACTTGTCTTCATGTCAATTCTATTTTTTGTGCTGCTATCTTGAATCAAATAAATTTTTACTCCATCTTTTTTTTCATGTGTTCCTACGTAACAGCTTGTTTTCGTGTCCATTGTATTCTCTGTATTGCTACATTGAAACAAGAACACAGTAATTGGGCACAGGGTTGGAGCCTTGTGTGCCAGGTCTGAAAAAGTTGAAGTGCAATGTGTAGCAACAAATACAACACGTGTACCTAAGATTAAGAGGTATGGTTACAAAAAACTTTGATCTTCATACGTTGTGCAAGTTCTCCAATATAGTTTTAAGAAATTAGCTATTTCATTTGTTTGACAAGTGGAGACAAAAAAAAAATTTCAAAAATTATTCACTAATGTAATTTATTCTATTTGTACACAAACATGGAATGAGGAAGTGGTCGGTCAAACTCGTGATAAATTATAGCATTATATAAATTATTATAAATCTTGGTCAAATGTTATAATATTCTATAAATTACTAAATCTCATGTTGTGGTCGGTCGGACTTGTGATACATATGCATGACTATAAATGTGAACCCGCGAGTCTGTCAAGCCGCGCACCGTGTCACATCTATATTATACTATATTTCTATTTTATTTACTCTATATACATATTCCTTGCTTTTTTCTTTACACGTCAACTTATGTTCATGTTGTTACGAGGAAAATCTCTCTATGGCTAGGGTGAACCACAACAGACGGAAATGACTGCAGAAATCAACTCTATCCCAGAAACATGCTATATAAACCAATGTGCAAACGAGATAAGAAAGAGGCCTACCTCGTCCCGATGTTCGATGATGTCCACTGTTGAGCACTTTGACCCAAAGCTATATACCTGCAACAAGTTCTCAACAAACAAGCAAAACAAGCATATGGTGGAAATATAAAAGGTTAGCACATCAGATAGCATAATCCATCAATATACATAACAAATACGCCCATGGATAATAATTCATATATTTGCAAGATATTAATTGGACGAGAAATGAGTATTTCTATTAATAAATGATTAGCAAAAGTGAAAATATTACGGACTTCTGTGTCAGCACGGTTTGGAACCGAGAAAACAAGTTCCTTCCAGCTGGGACTCCACCACCTCAATCCTCCACCAAAGGCAAGCTCATAGAAAGGATACAATGAGGTTCTCCAACAATAAGGGAAGAGCTTGGGGGCTGGACACTGTGTTCAGACTTAAAGGACAAAGGGATGCAGACTCAATATGAAGTAAATAATTCCTCTCTCAAAGTTGAATTCTCTCTTCTTTTTTTCCGTAGCTCATAATTGGCTTCTTTATAGCCTTTAGAATGGAACTGAAGGGTTGAGTCAGAATGTTTCCAGTATATGGAAGGCCAAGGATAAGAGATCTCCTATCGTGACATGGCAACTTCATTTTCTGTCACAAATTCTGATGTGCGTGGGTTGTAGTGGAGCAGCCTGCGTATACGCTCGCTGTATATACTTGTTGTATAGTATGCAAGATGTGTACAAGTGGAAAAATTTGTATTTTTGTCTCTGGATTCTTTCAATAGGGAAGATAAGTCTGCATATGGAAATGGAATAAGGCCCTATGTGCAAGATTGCATAAGGTGAGGCAAATCTTGCTATAACACATGTCCATTTTGTTTTTGTACTTTTTTCCAGAGAAGCAAACATGAAAACTGGACACGACAAAGAACTCTCAACCAGAAATGTAGAAGAATCCATGCAAAGGTGCATGTTTTTACGTGTGTTCCATATCCATTAGTTTTTCGTTTACTCTGTCTGTATTTGTTGAACTGGTTTGCATCTTTGTTTTTTTTTTCCTCCTTGGATACTCCATATCTTCTTATACATTAACTTGTCTTCATGTCAATTCTATTTTCTGTGCTGCTATCTTGAAATAAATAAATTTGTAGTCTATCTTTTTTTTCATGTGTTCCTACGTAGCAGCTTGCTTTCATGTCCATTGTATTCTCTGTACTATGAGGCATACAGTTCTTTCCTCCCTTTCTTTTTCCTCTTCTATACTTATCCGTTGTCCCTTTTTTTCTTCCCCTCTATTATCCATTTTTTATTCTATACTTAGTCCCATGTCTATGCTCGCGGGTTCCTAGGATGACGGAGTGACATATTTCATGTCCATCTATATCTTTACATCACGAGTCTGACCGATCGTCGTTCGTTTTCATATTTGGTGAATTTTATGGCCACGGGTTCCTGCGTAGGTGCCATTGAACTCTCATGCCCCATGTTTGTAGTATACATCTTGCACCCGAAACGTCGATGATCTACAATTCGACCTCGGACTCGAAGCTTGCAACTTATTTTTCCCAACATCTGTTGATATTTCAAAGCATCTATTGATATTTTTCCTAGTTAGTTTCCACACTTAGCCAATTTTATGGCCGTGGGTTCCCCCCAATGCATTATCTAACTCCCATGCCCTGCGATCGGATATACATCTTGCACCCAAAACTCTGGTTATCTACAATTCGACCCTGGACTCCTTGAACTCGCAAGCCTCACTCTTTATCGAACACACAAATTGTATATCCATCTATATCTTGACATCACGAGTCCGACTGACCGCTTTCGTTTCCTTAGCCAATTTTATGGCCGCAGGTTCCCGTGTACACGTTATCGAACTCTCATTCCCTGTGTTCTGAGTATACATCTTGCATCCAAAACTTGGGTGATCTACAATTCCACCATGGACTCCCGGGTTCAAAAAAGTACCAAAGCATCTTTAATTCTCCTCCATCCGCACCACATTCGTCCCTTCCCAATGCACATTAATTATGATTTTACTAGTGATATCTCACCACAGATGTTTGAAAAGATTGGCATTAATAAGCGGAAAGCTCGAGGTAATCTCCCATTAAAATGAATTTATGGGATAATATTATTGAATCTGATTAGTTTCTTTCTGTCAATCTTGAATTCGCAAAAAAATGTTGGTTGTTTTGTTTTTTTTAAGACGTCATCATAGAAAGAATGCAATATTGTGCTGGCCCACTGTCATCTACAAAGGTGTTCACATGATGCCCCTCTTTAGTATTGTGCATATATTACAGGTTCACATATTTGAGAGTATGCTTGCATATGAAAATGTTGCTCCACTTTTCCAATTTGAACATAGTTTGCATTTGGGCCACAAAGAACAGTAATAAAATAAAATAATATGAAATTGTTTAAGTAAATATAAACAAATTATCTTATAACTTGAACCTACTTTTGTCAAGATCCAGGTATATTACATAGTTGTCAATGTTTTCCCCTCTTTTCAATAGTTTCTCGATTTCCCTGCCATCTTCACACACTTTCCCAATGCAAATTGATGATGCTTTTATTAGCTTTGAAAATATTGGCATTAAAAGGTGAAAAGGTCGAGGACATCTCCCATTAAAACACATTGAACCAAGATTTACCGGAGATTATATTATGATGTTGCAACATCCATTCTAAATACAATGGGGAGTAAAGGAAGGTTCTCATCACCTTATGGCTGCAACTCGACAACATTTATGTGGAGATACCATGAATATTTTTGGGCACAGGGACCATTGTTTTCAGTGGTCCATAGAACTACTTGTCCACTTCTACCCGGATGAAAGTTATCTCGACATGTGAAATTGCAACGATAGATTATATCCCCGATTTTTGTTACTTTAAGGACTTGGTCACGTGCTGCACTGAGAACTTATTCCGAACTAGCGGATTGTCCATATGGTCAACAATTTCCAAATATTCCTATCGCCTCAAGTATTTTGAAAGATGTTAACACTTCCCGACCCAACGCCTACTTTCAAGAGCGAGAATTGCAAACAGTTCTTAAAGAAGCATGGTAATGAATTGGACCTCTTGCCGAAGTTCTTACAGGACCCATCACCTGCTCCCCAAGACATGGCCATATTATAGGCTAGTGCATGTAAAAACCCTTTTCGACAAATTGCATGGCTTTTCACGAGGACAACGAGACAAGAAAGTGTAGCAGACATCTCTCGGATGATTCTGTATATTTTATATTTTACGGTCAAGGAACAATCCATCTTCCATTGCCGCGAGTTGATTTCCATTCAAATCTCTTCCCAGTTATTGCAATACAGGAGGCAGAAGAAATTATTTATTCCATCTTATTTAATTTTCTCCGTGCTGAATCGCTATCCATTTAATTGACTATCTATGTGTAAGAAGTTGAACTCTGAATTTGAACTAGTAACATTCTCGTGCCAGAAATTATGGAGATACGACGCATGCCAACATTTTTATAAGGTCTTTTATGATTTTTTTTTAGATTTTAAAGCATTGATATTTGGAAAGTATTTTCCTCGGTTGTCTGGTCAACCGACAATCTTCCTGGATAGGAAGGGCACAGTAGAAGAAATGGATAACTATAATGTTATAAGGATTTTTGGGTCTAAACAAAATCCTTGCTTCCTTCCATGTCACATATCTGGTACAATGTTTTTTGATGGAATAACAAGGGAGTACATATACTGGTTGCATTTTTTCCATGAAAAAAAGAAAGGAAAATTCATTTCTCTGCCTTGGAAAGTCTAGGATTTCATGGTCAAGAACCACTTCAATAGTTCTTTCACTGACACTATCCTGAATGAACTCCGTACCATTACCAATGATTCGCACAAGCAGAATCGAAAAGGCCCGGGTGAAAAAAGTGCCTAATCCCCGACCACCACACCTAAGACTACAACATCTTGTAGCAGTACTCCAACGGCCTACCCAAGTAACAAAGTCACACACAGTTCTGCAGGCGGAGGAGGAGATAAGAACCCTCCCTCCGGCAAAATTGAAAGTTGTCACAAACTTCCCGCGGGAAAAAAATGAAAAAAAATAGTCCAAGATTAGGAGGGACCGAGGGGAGAAATTGATATCTACGATCTCTCCCTCGAAGATATGGAACTAGAAACTGACATTGACAAAATGTTCCCTGACGACGACCACCTAGAGAGCACTACTCCGCACAATCCTGGGATGGAAATAATTGGTATAGATACATTGGATGAAGAAGAGTCTTTTGCATTTTAGAGCGTTGTATTTGACAGCGAATCAAAAAAATTGATTACTGAAAACATAGATGTAAAGAATAAGAAAGGGAAATCTCGTTCAGAGATTTGCCTACGCAACATGTTCCCTTCCCAGATATTCAAGATGTAGCGAGCAATTGGATATGCTCTAGACAACTCTATTAGCGCCCTTGAAACGGAAAACCTCATGTTAAAGAAGCGAATCAAAGAATTGGAGGCAACTCTAATGCCTCTTCCACTGTTTTCTACTCCTTTGGCAATGGTCGGGTCCACCACACCTGTGCCAAAGTTAAAAGGATCAACAAGCCTTTTCACATCGTCCCGAGGCTATGTGGAAAAGAATATAAACAACAGAATGGAATTAATAATAGAAGCTTGGGAGATGTCAAAGAATATGGTCTCTTTTGGAACAAGAGCGCATGCTTTTCATGAGTATGTGCAAGCAGATCTCAAGAACGAGCAAGGTTTTTACCTCGATGAAATTTTACCATTTGGTGTTAAAGTTACCGGTATGACGGAATTCAGAAGAAGACAAGATGATCTCACTTCCATGTATCGAATAAACCAACTAAATGCATGCTGGAAAGAAAAGGTAAAGAACCTAAATGGTATCGTTCAAGAATGTAGCCAGACCATATCTAGAAGAGACAAACTATTCAAGAAGATAACTGAGATAGATCTAGCTGCCAGCATCAATGAAGTCCAGGACCTGAAATTGATATTCAACTTGTTGTTTTTAACCAAGCAAGCATTTGATGATGAAGTTCATATCTATAGAAGACTGCCATTTGAAAATTTCTATGGCATTCTTGAATATGGTGAAGATGACGTGAAAACTTGGCTAGTCGGTTATGTGATTACAAACCAAGATATTCAAGAAGCATTGCACAACTTGTCTATTGATCTAAGGGACTTGGAAAGTGAATTCTTCAATATAAAAATCCGGCATGAAATGAACGTGGCACCCATGAAGAGCTACATTGAAGAATGGTTGAAAAAGGTTGTCAACTAGATTACCAATGAAGGTCAAAGCCGTGGAAAGCCATAAAAGGACATCAATGAGAAAATTACAAGGCATGGGACACCATCATAGTAAGTTGATATTGATTACATTCTTCTATCTTCATCCACTTACTCTAACAAAGCTTTAACCTAGATTTGACAATTTCTCTTTCTTCTTGCCAGGTTTTGTTGTTTTCCATCGTCGACTTTCTTCTTTCTACAAACTTCATTCTTGCACATCTTTGCTTTGTAGTCCGTGACAGTTCGAATCCGAGTCATTATGCTAAGTACATTTTATTTCACAGAATATGTACTGAACTATAGATTTTTTTACAAATTCGAAGACAAATTTTTTTGGGAAATATTCTCAAATGTATTTTGTGACCCAGTTTATCTGAATATAAATATTTGAGGTTGTTCTATGCTGATATTCAATGCTTGGTGTTGTTATTTGAAATTTGTATTTCTTCGTAAAATTAACTCATTTCCCTGTACATGTTCTTGTTCTATATTGTGCATATATTCTAGCTTCCTATATTTCAAAATATTCTTCGATATACAAAATGTAAAGTCGTATTTTTTTTCTCTATTCCTTGTAGGTTTGAGCAAAAATTTCGAGCCCAAAACACCATTCAAATTCGAACATGGTTTACATTTGGACCACAAATAATCTATTAAGATACATTAATATGGATACATTTTAAATAAACATAAACAAAATCCCTTTAAACTTGAGCCTGACTTTCTCGGACTCCTGGACTGCTCGAGGGTTGATCGGTTAGCAGACCGTCAAATCCTCATTTCCATCTATATCTTCACATCAGGAACCCGACCAACGACCGTCCCTTTCAACACTTGGCCAAATATCTCACTGTGACGTCCCAACTTAGCGCTATCGCATTCTTATCCCACGTGTTTCGTGATATACATCTTGCACCCAACACTTCCGTCATATACATTTTGCACCCAACAATTTCGTGATAAAAGATAAAGTATAGAAGATGGAAAATAAGGGTTAATATATTCACATCTGTGATAGATATCCCATTTGCTCACAAGATCTTTTCTGCATGTTTCTGGAGAAGTTATATACTTTTTTCATATACTTGGAAATAAGTATGAAGGTGGCGGGCACAGAAAACAATGAATAGGAATTGGAAATTGTATAAACCCGCCAACCCAATGATCTGCGAAAGAGATTGCAAGAAATACCCATGGAAAGCGGTCGGACGGGATTCAAAATTGGATGACAAGGGTTCTCGAGGAGACGTGAGGCCCCGATGGTCAAATTGTATTGATCAGAGCTTTTGAGTGCAAACTGTGTAACATGGAAGAGGGGTTGATGTAGTAGTCTGGAATTCAATTTGTATATTGCGGAAGGAGGGGGTTGTTTATATATCAAGGAACACTGGAAGTGCCCTCCACCTGTCCGGGAATCCACAAGTGAAAAAGTCGGGTAAGTATGGAATTGGAGGCGCAAAAGAGATTCCAAGAAATGGCAAACTATGGAAAGTGGATGCATGTGCTTCAAAATGGGGTCACAATAGTTCCCCAGGAGACATGAGGACCCGAAGGTCAAATTGTAGGTCTTGGAACTTTCGTATGCAAACTGTGTATCATGGAAGATGGTATGATGTGGAAGTGTGACAATAAATTAGAAATTGGGAATTTCCTGAACCCACGTACTCGACGATCCGCGAAAGAGATGTCAAGAAATGGTAAACTATGGAAAGCGGTCGGACGGGCTTCAAAATAGGGTGGCAAGGGTTCTCGAGGAGATGTAAGGCCCCGACTGTCAAATTGTATATATCGAAACATTTCAGTGCAAAATGTGTAACATGAAGAGGGTATTCCTGCCATCCTCAATTCAAATTTATTTTGCTTTTACTAGTGACAACTTAGTGCACAGGTTTGCTTATTGGTGTTAACAAGAAAAAATGTATTCAACAACGATTTACGGGAGCTCGACCGACCCCTAGGTTGGCGCTATTATAAATCTTGCACCCAAAAGTTGCATCATCTATAGTTCCGCCATATACAACTTGCACCCAAAACTTCTGTGGTCTACAATTCATCCACATACTGGAACATGGTTTGCATTTGGACCACAAATAATCTATTAAGATACATTAATATAAATACAATTTAAATAAATATATTTAAACTTGAACCTGACTTTTTTCGAACTCGTGGATTGGTCCTATATCGTCACATCATGAGCTCGACCGACTGCAGTTCCTTTCAACACTTAGCCAATTATCTCTTTGTGGGGTCGCGACTTAGCGCTATCGAATTTTTATGCCCTTTGTTCCGTGATATACGTATTCAAAAACTATTTATGGGAGTCCGACCGACCCCCAGGTTGGCGCTATTATAAATCTTGCACCCAAAAATTTCGTCATCTACAAGTGCGCGATATACATCTTGCACCCAAAAACTTTCGTACTCTACAATTCGTCGCGACTTGGCGCTATCGATTTCTTATGCCCCTTTTTCCGTGATATGCATGTTGCACACAACACTTCTGTGATATACATTTTTCACCAAATACTTCCGTCATTTACAATTCAACCTTGATTATAGAGCCCGCCTACCCGGGAATCTGCGATCTGAAAAGTGGCTAGGCATCGAATGGCTAGCGGTCGGTTGAAGTCATGATATAAAAGCATGAGCTCAAATGTGAACCTGTGCATTTGCCAACGCGTACATTGGGAAATTTTCGGAAAAACGACTAAGTAACGAGAAAGAGAGAGTAGAGGGGAAAAAGAAACTGGAATTTGGTTGAGTATAGAAGATGGAAAAGAAGGTTCAATATATTCAAATCTGCAATAGATATTCCATTTCCTAGCAAGATCTTTTCTGTATGTTTCTGGCGAAGTTGTATACATATTGCATATACTTGGAAAGAAGCCTAAAGGTAGCGGAAATAGGAAACAACAACTAGAAATTGGAAATTTCTTGAACCCACGAACTCGACGATCGACGAAAGAGATGTCAAGAAATGGTCAATAGTGGAAAGTGGTCGGACGGGCTTCAAAATAGGGTGACAAGGGTTCCCGAGGAGATGTAAGGCCCCGACTGTCAAATTGTATATATCGAAACATTTCAGTGAAAAATGTGTAACACAAAGAGGGTATTCCTGCCATCCTCAATTCAAATTCATTATGCTTTTGTTGGTGACAACTTAGTGCACAGGTTCACTTATTGGCATTAACAAGCAAAAAACGTATTCAACAACGATTTACAGGAGCCAGATCGACCCCCGAGTTGGCACTATTATAAATCTTGCTTCCAAAACTCGCGTCATCTACAATTCCGCCATATACATCTTGCACCCAAAACTTCCATGGTCTACAATTTGTCCACATATTGGAACATGGTTTACATTTGGACCACAAATGATCTATTAAGATACATTAATATAAATACAATTTAAATAAATATATTTAAACTTGAACCTGACTTTTTGCGAACTTGTCGATTGGTCCTATATCGTCACATCATGAGCCCCACCGACCACAGTTCCTTTCAACACTTATCTAATTATCTCTCCGCGGGGTCGTGACTTACTGCTATCGAATTTTTATGCCCCATGTTATGTGATATACATGTCGGTTCGCTTATTGGCATTTATAAGCAAAAAACACATTCAACAACAATTTACGAGAGTCCGACCGACCCCCGGGTTGGTGCTATTATAAATATTGCACCCAAAAATTCTGTCATCTACAAGTGCGCCATATACATCTTGCACCCAAAACTTCCGTACTCTACAATTCGTCAGGACTTAGCGCTATCAAATTCTTATGCCCCCTGTTCCGTGGTATACATGTTGCACACAACACTTCCGTGATATACATTTTGCACCAAACACTTTCGTCATTTATAATTCGACCCCGGTTCACAAAACTTTCAAACCATTTATCACTCTCTTCAATCCCCGCTACATTTCCGCCCTTCCCAATGCACATTCGTTATGCTTTTACTATCGACAACTCAGCATACAGGTTCGCTCATTGGCATTAATAAGCAAAAAAAACATTCAAATATACGGGGTTGTCGGGTTGCTGTAACCGAACTTTCCTTCCCCCTTTTACGTAATATACATCTTGCACCCAAAACTTCGGTGATCTAAAATTCCATAGTTAGTCAACTTTATAGCAGTCGATATCCGGGTTGGCGCTATTATAGATCTTGCACCCAAAACTTCTGCCATCTACAATTCACATGGATTATGCTTTTACTAGTGACAACTCAACACACATGTTCGAAAGAGATTTGCACTGCTTTGCTTACTCACAACTCGCCATACAAGTTTTTTTTAACAATATTACTCCACTCTCCCCATTTTCCAAAATTAACCTTATAAGCTACTTGGCAGGGACTACGCTGCCACACAACACTTATTTACGTTTTCAGTTATCTTTCTTTAACTAATAAAAATATAGAAATGTGAAATGAAATAAACAATTTCAACACTCAAAGTGATATATCACAGGGTTCTTTATATATCTAATAGATATATAGGAAAGTATGTGAAAAGAGTGATTTGGAGGGTTCTTTATATATCCAATAGATATATAGGAAAGTATGTGAAAATAGTGCTTTGGAGTACTATCATTTAAGGGGTGTTTTTTTTATATGGCATAATGGCATATACTAAAGTCATAACGCTAAACAATTAAGCTACATTCCACTCAATTAAAATTAGTCTATAGTGGTGGACCATTTTTTAACATTCTTGAATTAAGTTACATTCCACTCAATTAAAATTAGTCCAAAGTGGTGGACCATTTTTTAACATTCTTGGATGGGCCACTCCACCTCTGCATTTTATGGCTTTAGGATAAGAGTTTCTTAGCTATCATTCTTTGGTTGTTTTTTTATTGTTGAAATGGTAAGTTAATAGCTTATATTTTTATGGTTATGTTAGAGGACTTTGTGGTCAAATGTGGTGGTGCTCTTTCCTTTCCCTCATAACCTAACCAACTCGATGCCTTGGTCACCCCTTACTTCATTGAGATTAACAACAACACATAGAAGGGATCAAGGAAGCTTCTTATCTCTCTGTTCATTATGCAAGATGCCCCTCCCTAATATTCTAGGAGTTAGCATAGATGTGCCACATCTAACTTGATCTTTTGTACTTACACAATAATCTGCATGAAGAAATCAATACATTGAAATAATATCAACGTAGGAAAATAGTTTGTTAATGGGACCACTATTAAACGTAATGTTATTCCTCATTTTCCAAAGCATAAGTCTCACCTCTTAAATTCTAATGAGCTACTATGTAGAGTTAAATTTCATGACCCGAGGAAGCATATACTATTAGAGTGATTTTTCAAGAGGAGTGAGGAGAACATGGTGATAAATTTTTGGGACACTTTGCCAACCAAACTTGGTAAATCAAAAGAACCATACAAAATGCTCGAGGTTTTCAGACTCACTAAAAGTGGACAAGATGATGACCCACAGTAAGACTACCCAAGATAAGCATACATACGAAGAAGGCCTTCTTCAACTCTATAAAATTTCTATGCATTATTGAGTTCAAACAACCATGTGGGTTGTTTCAACTCAAGTCCCCATAGCTTATTAAGTTGAGCTTCAAGAATAGGTTGTTGCATAATTATCGATGATCATAAAAAATATTATATGTCTTAAAAACATTAGACCAATTGATCCACCTATGTGTTAGCATAATTGAACCCACCCACAACAACCACTTCAATGACTTCAACTTACATACACAGTTACTAGATTATGGTGAGACAAATATAAAATTAATCACAGAAAATATTTAATAAATCATTCATGCACATTGGTGTGATTAAATAAACAATAATTCAATTTTGACATTAGTTGAATAAATTTGTACAACATGATATGGATATCATAAAGGTTATGACACGGCTACTAACCTCTTATTATGTATTTTATCTATACAAGCCCCTTTACAATCTAAAGTTGGGGTACATGGGGTATAAATAATTTACTAAGGGAATAGTACAAAACTATTCTTGTATCTTCATATCATAAATTAAATAAGAGTGCATATTTTGAGAGGACAAAAAGTCAAAGAGGAAGAAGACAATCAATTATCGGTGTTGGTCTTTTACAAATAATATAGTGATAAGTAGATCATCCATGTTAATGCATGTGTTTGTTTGCATCAAAAAGCATGCAACGAGATAGATCAACGTAGTTTCAACATGAACAAATTCTATCTATTGTGATAAAGTTGTGATTTTGGAACCACATATTAAGGGAGTAACCATGTCTACAACACATCATTGAATTGTCGCTCTAGTCTGCACTAAATTTGATCCCTTAAATGACTTTGATGACCGAATAAAAAGAGGACTATGGATGAGAGAGAGGGACAACACAACGAGATCAAGGAAAGAAACACTGGTGTAATACTCCATATCGAAGGAATTATGTGCATAGAAGAAAAGATCCATCAACTTAGTCTAGTAGAAGAAGATCCCACTCAGATTAGACTCTGCGTTGAACCCACGACCCTGTGTGCGTCGCCAAGAACTGAGGTAAGATCAGAAGCTTTGTCAATTATAGTTAGTGAAGGAAGTAAAGATAGTAGTAAAGCAGTACATCGAGTTAGAATCAATTAGTGTTATCAGGAAAGAATATCATGCAAAACAGGATGGTAGGGGTAGATCCTACTTTAAGAATGTCTGTCTTTCGTGGAGCGGGGACATAGTATACAAAACAACATTTGTTTATTTGTGAAACAATATGGACTATGAAGAATGTCGATCAAGGTGGATATCGGTGGCCACCCACCTATTCCAACTGCTTCCTCTTGACAGTTTTTAGTTCAAAATGTTCTTCTGTAATTCTTTGTAATTGTGGGTTCTACACTCCCATGGCTGCACTCACCATCGTGATCCATTCCTGTGGGAATGAGGCATTTGAGTGGCCCCAAATTTATCAGCGAGATCCTAACTTCACCACCACCTATCAACTCTTGGGTACATGCACGAATGTCACTGATTTTCACATTTAGGATGGACTGTTATGCCATCTGAGCCATCTCTGTGTTCCTGCAATAGAGCATGCAAAGCTGATTTGGGAGGCTCACTACAGTCGGATGGCAGGACATTTTGGCGTAGAGAAAATTGTGGTCGTTCTACTGAAACATTTTTATTGGCCAAAACTTTGACAGGACCTCAACAAGTATATCAGATCTTGCACTACTTGTGCCAATGCCAAGATAGCCATCAAGAAGAAAGGCTTATAAACCCCTCTTCCTACTCCTGAGAGGCCTTGGGAATTCATCTCGATGGATTACATGTTTGGCCTTCCATCCACGAAACAAGGCAATGATTGTGTATTTGTGGTGGTTGATCGGTTTTTGAAGATGGCCATTCTCATAGCCTACAAGAATAGAATCACGATGACATATACTGCTAAGCTCTTCTTCGAATGAGTGTGGGTCCATTTTGGGATACCACATACCATCATCTCTGATCGGGACAACAGGTTCTTCAACACATTTTGGTCGAGTCTCTGGTCACTATTGGAAACCAAGCTCACTAAATCCATTGCCTTCCACCCTCAAACCGATGGCCAAACAGAGGTCATCAATCAAATGATTGTGCACATTTTGCACATGTATAACTCTAAGCATTTGAGTACATGGGATGAGAGTCTTCCCTATGTTCAACACAACTACAACATGTCTCTCCATAGCTCCATCGACCATAGCCCCTTTCAGGAGGAGCTTGGATTCCAACCCTTGGGTCCCATTGATGTTGCACTACCTCTTTCAACCACAGGGACATATTCTTCCCACGTCCAGTCTGAGGCTGACAAAACCACCCAATTCATTAAGCGGATTCAACACATCTGCTAATAGGTCCATGAGATTTTTTAGAAATCCAATGCTAAGTACAAGCAACACCATGATCAACACCGGGTATTGCACAAGTTTTAGGTGGGAGACAAGGTTTGGCTACATTTGCAGAAAGAACACCTTACAAGGCCCCATCAGAAGCTTCGTCCACTTCGTTATGGGCCTTACACTATCACCAAGGTTGTGGGTGACAATGCTTTTAAGATCAACACTCCCCCCTTCTTAGGCTTGCACCTAGTGTTCAATGTGGACCTCCAACCATATTTTCCACCATTATTGGACACCGCAGAGATCGCAGAACAATTGACACCAACAAATCTCAACCTTGACTACATGGAACATGCATCCACTGATCAGATAGTGGACACACATGTCAAGGGCACTCATCAGCAGAGGATCCATCTTTATCGGGTTGTAAAGGCATGACAACTCTTGCACCAAGGAAAGTGGCTCACCCGGAGCCAAATTCAGAAAAAAAATTCCTCACTTGATGGGGGCACTCAATGCAAATGAGACCATTGCTTCCTAAGGGAGGAGGATTGATCCAAGTGGATATCGGTGGCCACCCACATATTCCAACTCGCTCCTCTTGACAATTTTTAGTTTAGCACGTTCTTTAGTAGCTCTTTGTAATTGTGGGTTCTACACTTCCGGTGTTGTCTGAAGCCCTACACAACTTCTTGGTGGAGATTGGTGGCCGCCCACCTAATCCAGCTATCCTATTTTGGAAGTTTTCATGTCAGTACATCTTTATGTAATTCTAGGGTCGTTTTGGGGCCCTAAATAGTGTTTTTTTGGCTTGCCACAATCAATTTGTAGACAGAGTCAGAGTTTGATGGCATAATGTGTAGTTCTCAAAAAGACCTTTCCAATTGGCTATCACACGCCTAAAATGGAGGTCATATACAAAATTTATGACCCCAGGAAGTTGAGGTACCAACTTACCTATCGGGGCCCACATAACTTTTGGCGTTTCATCTCCTGGGGTTAGGTTTTTGGATGTCTAGGGTTTTGACATTCATGAGTAATGTTAAAAAGGCCTCTAGAGCCTCATCGTAATCATTCTACTCAGATGGATGCATGTAGTAGCCACATCTCTTCTCAAAGATAGCTACCACTATTTGAGCAAGTTGTTTTCAGTTCTGCAGTTTTACAGTTTCAACCTATTTTATTCATTTAATAAAAATTATTGTTCACTGGATATCTGTTGTTGTTCTCTGTATCTATCTGTTATTATATTTGGTTTGTTATTCATTTCGATCTGCTCATAAATCTGGATCAAATGTCTAGGATGATGATGTGAAGATTGTGCAGTTGGCAAGGACATTCAAAGACCGTGCATTACTATGGTACATGAAATATAAGACTACTACACCCGTGGGACAAACTAGAACATTGGAAGATGTAAGACAAGCTTTATTGAAATAGTTTCAGAAACCTAAGTTTGAGTAGCAATGCATTATAGAGTTGAAGGAGATCAAGCAGATAATGAATGAATCAATGTGGGAAAATGATCAAAGATTCAAGATACTGAAGGATCGGTTGACATTCCAAATTCCAGATGAACAACATAGGGAGTGGTTTATTGGAGGATTGTTGTTGCATATACATTGCCCTTTGATGCAACAGAAGATTGCATCGTAGTCAGAAGCCCTAGAAATTGCTATGAAATTAGAAGCATCCCAGGTAGGAGAAAATAACATAGGGATGGATCAAGTTCAGTCACAGTTAGCAACGCTGATTATTCAATTGCAGGAACTTGCGAAAGGAAAAGAAAAACGTGAGAAAGTCTGGTGTGTCACATGTAGAACAAAAGGTCATCATAAGAATGAATGTCCAACTTTTCAACAATATTTGAATACATGACATTCAAATTCACTAAGGGTATGGTGCAAGATTTGCAAGACGATGGGTCACCACCCTACTGTTTGTCCATTGATGCAGAAATATCAGAGTATTTTGAGAAACTTGTTCTGTGATTTTTGTAAGTCAGTAGGACATGAACAAAAGGAATGTCGCGCATTTGACATGATGAGAGAGCGCACTGCAAATGCATATAGAGTCCAGGGAGAAGAATACGAAGGAGGAGATCCGCAGTATGATACTCTAAGAGGTTATAATCAAGGAGGAAGAGGAGGGTTCAGAGGCTGTAGAAGAGGAGGGTTCAGAGGCTGCAGAAGAGGAGGTTTCAACAGAGGAAGATGACCCATTATATGTTATAACTGCAATCATCCTGGACATTTGGCATGAGATTGTCTAAATCCCTGTACGACATTTACATATTGCAGACAACTAGACCATGCAAAGGAGGATTTCCCATAGCTGATCGCAAAGTGGAAAGCAAAAAGGAACCCAAATGTATAGATGATAGTAGTAGAGGCATGCGACAAACTACTTAAGATAGAAGTGGTTACATGTGGAGGAACCAGAACTAGAGCGGATGCAACAGATCAATGCAATAGGATCCACTAGTGGGGAAGCAAAGTAGCAAAACCTCTTCCATTGTTTGACCCTATAAAGGAGTAAGAGACGTATACACAAGCAAGAAAGGAAGTGATAGGAGTAGAATGGATAACATCAATTTCAACCCCACCACCTTTGTATGATCGATCATCAGTATATGATATGCCACTAGTCTATGACCATTTAGAGAGGGAAGTTGACAAGGTAAACACTTTGAATAGTTTTCTAAAAATATGTTTAGAGCTAATGAATGATGAGTCTACTTTTAGTATGTTGCACAAAATGATTGATCGTTGCACCCAAAAAAAAGAGATATATGTCGCACACCAAGCAATTAACCAGGTGCACCACAAGAAGAGAATGAATAGGGAGTTTCGACTCAATGCATAGATAGGAAACTATGACATGGACAATATTATTTTGGATCTAGGCTCTGATGTGAATGTCATCCCAAAGCAGACTTGGGAAATGATGGGTAAGCCGAAGTTGATCTGGTCACCCATTCAGTTGAGGTTAGAAAATTAGCATAATATTGTTCCAATTGGAAGGTTGACAGGGGTAAGTGTTAGTAATGATGGAATGCGCATCTTGGTCGATTTTGAAGTGATCGAGATAGTGGATGGTAGCACCTCTTACCCAACACTACTTGTACTTGATTGGGCCTTTGAAAACCTGAATATAATTGATATGAAGAAGAGACAGATGGTATTTGAAGTAGAATACTTGAAGGTTACTGCGCCGTTGGATCCTACTAAAGGAAGAAGATATGTAGAACCAGTAAAGGGCAAAGAGCTCGATAACCTGTATAATATGACTGCGCGGATTGACGATTATGTGAATCCTACATCTAATGGTATACTTAGTTGGAGAAGTATTAGTTTATGCGTGTCAGATTTAGAAGAAGATTTGGAGAATTGGTAGCATATATTGCATGAAGTATGTACAAGGAAATGTGCTCAGATTACCTCGCGTTGCGATGGATTGGAACTGA
Source organism: Picea mariana (assembly GCA_032191745.1). Lineage (NCBI taxonomy): Eukaryota > Viridiplantae > Streptophyta > Pinopsida > Pinales > Pinaceae > Picea > Picea mariana. Next base: position 18,066 of record JASDQU010880774.1, read on the forward strand.
GGTATGTGATCCTCCAAGGTATGAGAGACTGACCAATGTAGCTTCTTTTATAAGAGAGTTTGAATTGCAAATATCATATCAACAAAGATTATTATCTTTAGACGTCATGTTGAAAACGACCTCGACAAGATGGTGGGCTATGCATAAGGATGAAATAAGAGATTGGCAGTAGTGCAGAAGGCTGTTACAAGTGAAGTTCGAGACAAAGAATGGAGATACTATTCAAAAGTATACAATATTGAGCTATCTGATGGAGCATGTTACACAATGTATTGTGACATGGAATAAAGTACCTAAGTAAGAATGGACACACTTGTTTGTACACACCTTGGACACAATCCTAAAGAATTGGTACTTGGAACTAGAAGTGCGCAAAGGAACTACAAACTGGGAAGAATTGACTTGTAACCTTACATTAACTTTTAGTTTTGAAGATGATGCTCCTTTGATTGACTCAGCTTTGTAGGTCATCAAGAACAATATTTTTTCATTAGAAGACTCGATAGAACTAGTACCTGTATGTAGCTGCTAGCGGGAAAACCCCCCTTTAACTACACAAGGGTTCAGAATGTAGGCAAATCGATTAACCGTATAAAGCTAATTAATTCTCTATACTACCCCAAACATACCTAAACTATTATAAAGAAAGCAAAGAAAAAGGAGATCAGGTAACTATACCTCTAATCCCACGTCTAGTGATGACCTCCTTGTGCTTGGAAGTTCCACTGACTGCACGCCTCCTTCCAGGGTTGACCTGCATTTAAAGATTGACAAACATAGAACTATAAGCATGCTATTCCATATATAAGTTAGGTTTGTATGTTAGAATGTCGAACATAAATCAATAAAAGTATTCAAGACACCATCATTTGGGACAGGAAAATGTAATTCTTTTATTAATGACACAAAGATTATACCTTTACAATCTAAATCGACCACCGTTCCACGAACTTGGTCTGGGATCCTCTTCACCAAGCTCCAAGTACACCTTGTATGAACTTCTCCTCTCAACTTTCTGATCTCTTCTAGGGAAGTGAATGGGTTAAATGGAGGAAGAAGGGGCTAATGAGGGAATGCTGAGGCAATTTCTCACCAAAGGCAACAATATCTTGGGCAAGGAGGGGAAGTGAAATTGGGTAGAGTTTCACTGTTCTTATGCTTAGATTTGAAATGAGACCCCAACACCTCCTTTTATATGACAAAAGGATAGTTATTCGGTTGGGTGATGGGATATAACAGGTGGATTAGTTGGGAAACTACCAATAACCCGTCAATTTCAACGAATTCCTTGCAACTTTTTATTTTTTGCAACGTTTTGCAAGTATACGCGGGTTGTAATGGTGCAACATGCATATGTACGTGAGTTGTAGTGGTGCAACAAGCATATGTACGCATGATCTAGATTTAGGAGAGAAACAAACTGATTAACAAATTGAATATAATAAAAACTGAAATATGGAGAATAACACAAATATCCGGTGAATAATATCTTCTATTAAATAACGAAATAGGTTGAAACTGTAAAAATGTAGAACTGAAACTTGCTCGAATGGTGGTAGCTATCTCTGAGAAGAGATGTTGCTGCTACGCACATTTGTATGAGAAAAATGGATTACAATGAGGCTCCATAGGTATTTTTGATATTACTCATGAATTCCAAAACCCTAGACATCCAAAAACCTAACCCTAGAAGCTAAAACACCAAAATTCATGTGGGCCCTATAGGTAAGTTGGTGTAATTTGGTACCTCAACTTCCTAGAGTCGTAACTTTTGCATACGACCTCCGTTTTAGGCATGTAATATCCCATTGGAAAGGTCTTTTAGAGAACTACACATTCTGCTATCAAAATACAACTTTGTTTATAGTTTGACTATGGCGAGCCCAAAAAAAAAAAAAAAAAACAACGTTTAGGTCTCCAAAACAACCCCGGATGTACAACAAGATGTGCTGACATGAAAACATACAAAATAAGCCAATTGGATTAGGCGAGAGGCCACCCGTATCCACCTAGAGGATGTGTGGGGATTCTAACAACCCCAAAAGTGTAGAACCCACAATTACAAAGCAGTACATAAGAACGTGCTGAACAAAAACGGAAACGAGGAGCCAATTGGAATAGGTGGGTGGCCACCAATATTCACCAGGATCAATCCTCCCCCCTGAGGAAGCAATGGTCTCCATTGCATTGAGTTCCCCCATCAGGTGAGGAAACTTCTGCTGGATTTGGCCTCGCGTGAGCCACTTTCCTTGGTGTAGGAGTTGCCTTGCCTTGACAACATGATAAAGTTGGATTTGTTGCTTGCGAGTGCCCTTGAACTGTGTGTCCACGATATGATCAATGGATGCTTGTTCCATGTAGTCAGGGTTGATCTATGTTGGTGTTATCTGTTCTGCGATCTTAGAAGTGTCCAATAATGGTGGAAAATATGGTCGAAGGAGGTCCACATTGAATACTGGATACAACCGAAGGAAGGGTGGAGTGTTGAGCTCAAAAGCATTGCTACCCATAGCCTTGGTGATAGTGTAAGGCCCATAATGAAGTGGGTGAAGCTTCGGATGGGCCCCGGTGAGATGCTTCTTCTATATATGTAACCAGACTTTGTCGCCAACCTGAAATGGGTGTGGTACCCTGTGTTGATCATGGCGCTGCTTGTACTTGGTATTGGATTTCTGCAAAATCTCCTGGACCTATTGACAGATGTGCTAAATCCGCTCAATGAATCTGGTGGCTTTGTCGATCACAGACAGATCAGGGGAAGAGTTTATTTGTGCGATGGAAAGAGGGAGTACAACATCAATGGGTCCCAAGGATTGGAATCCTAGACCCACCTGAAATGGGCTATGGCCAGTGGAATGATGGAGAGCCTTGTTGTAACTATGTTGGACATAGGGGAGACTCTCGTCCCATGTATGTGGATTCTTAGAATTATACATGCGCACGATGTGCACTATCATCCAATTGATGACCTCTGTTTGGCCATTGGTTTGGGGGTGGAAAGCAGTGGATTTTGGGAGCTTGTTGTCCAACAGAGACCAGAGACTTGACCCAAAGGTGCTGAGGACCCTGTTGTCTCGGTCGGAGATGATGGTCTATGGTATCCCAAAGTGGACCCACACTCATTTGAAGAAGAGCTTGGCAGTATATACCATTGTGAAATTCTTCTTACAGCCTATGAGCATGGCCATCTTTGAAAATCGATCAACGACTGCAAACACATAGTCATTTCCTTGCTTGGTGGATGACAAGCCAGACATGTAATCCATTGAGATGGATTCCCAAGGCTTCGCGGGAATCATAAGAGGGGTATATAAGCCTTGCTTCTTGATGGTTGGCTTGGAAATGGCATAGGTAGTGCAGGATCTGATATACTTGCTGACGTCCTATCAAATTTTTCGCTAATAAAAATGTTTCTGAAGAACGACCACAATTTTCTCTACACGAAAATGTCCTGCCACCTGACTGTAGTGGGCTTCCCAAATTAGATTTGCACGCTCACTTGTAGGAACACAGAGATGGCCCAGGTGGCATAAGAGTCCGTCCTGAATGTGAAAATCAGTGATAGTTTCACATGTACCCAAGAGATGATATGTGATGGCGAAGTTCGGATCTTGCTGATAAAGTTGGGGCCATTCAGAGGCTTCATGTCCACAGGAATGGAGCACAGTGGTGAGTGCAGCCACAGGGGGCCGACTGAGGCAGTCAACGACACTATTGGAGATACCTGTATTATATTTGATGTTGAGATGAAACTACTGCAAGTAGGTGGACCACTTCTGATGGCGGTTGTTTTTCAATTTTCCCTGTGTCTGTATGAACTGTAGAGGCTTGTGATCAATGTGTATGATCGTCTCTTTCCCCATAATGTAATGTTTCCATTGACGACAGTCTTGTACAATTGAATACATTTCTTTGTCATAGGTGGGGTATTTCCAGACAGTATCGGAGAGTATCTCACTATGGTATGCCACCGGATGCCCATGTTGAGTGAGAACTGCGCCCAC
>JASDQU010880774.1:22169-57020 GCA_032191745.1 Picea mariana
TTACTCGCACTCAGTTCAAATCTAAAAACTTTCCTTCAACAGAAAAACCTCTCTAGTTAGTACATATGGATTTATGTGGACCATCAAGGAAAGAAGGTACAGGAAAGTAAAATTATTTTATGTTGATTATTGATGATTATTCTAGACTAACATGGGTTTCCTTTTTGAAGGAAAAATTTGAAGCATTTGAAAAATTCAAAATGTTTAAGGCTCTGACTGAGAATCAAACAGGAAAAAGATTAAAGGCAGTAAGGTTTGATAGAGGAGGAGAGTTTAGTTCATGGAACTTCAAATATTTCTGTGATAAACATGGGAACAAAAGAGAGCACACAATTCCAAGGACTCCATAGCAAAATGGAGTTGTTGAGAGGCAGAATAGATTAGTAGAACAAATGTCAAGATCAATGATGAATGAAAGGAACATAGCTCAGACATATTGGGTAGAATCAATTCATACAATTGTTCATATCCTTAACAAAGCTCATCTCAGGCCACACAGTGGCAAGACTCCTTATGAACTATGGTTTGGAAAACCTGCTTCAATCAAGCATTTTAAAGTCTTTGGGAGTAAATGTTATATCAAGAACAATGATGAAAATATTGGCAAATATGATGATAGGGCTGATGAAGGTATCTTCTTAGGTTATGCTACAAATAGTAAAGGGTAGAGATGTTACAATAAGAGACTGCATAAACTGGTTGATTGTATAGACATAAAAGTTGATGAAGAAATCCCGGTCAGAAATGTAAGCAGTGTTGAACCAAGCACAAAATATATAGTTGAAGATGAAGATGAAAAGGTCCAAGGATCAGAAAGGGAAGAATATGAGTCAGATGAAGATACGAATACTCAGGCTGACACAAATCAACAGAAAGAATCTAAATCACCTCTTAGAACTGTTAGAAAGAATCATCCTGAAAATAAAATAATTGGAGATATAAATAAAGGAGTTCAGACAAGAAGGAAATTGATTAAAGACTGAGAACAATCTCATGTTGCTTTTTTATCTATGACTGAACCTAATTTTTTTTATGAAGCCAACTAGCATGATGATTGGGTTAGAGCAATGAATGAAGAGCTTGATCAGATTGAGAAGAACAATACTTGGGATCTTGTCCCTAGATCTGAAGATAAGAATGTAATAGGTTCCAAATGGGTGTTCAAGAATAAAATGAATGAAAAAGGACAAGTTGTTAGAAATAAAGCCAGATTGGTCTGTAAAGGGTATGCACAAGTTGAAGGTTAGGACTTTGATGAAAATTTTGCACCAGTGGCAAGATTGGAATCCATCAGAGTGTTTCTTGCTTATTCATGTCATAAGAACTTTAAAGTTTATCAGATGGATGTTAAGTCAACATTTCTTAATGGAGATCTAGAGGAAGAAGTATATATGGAGCAACCTTAAGGATTCTCATTGACAGATAATCCTAATTATGTTTGCAAGCTGAAGAAGGCCTTATATGGACTGAAACAAGCACCACGAGCTTGGTATTATAGACTGGACAAATTTTTACAGGACAAAGGGTTCAAGAAAGGTACTGTTGACAACAACCTTTACATTAAGGCTGAAGGTGATAATTTACTAGTTGTTTTGGTTTATGTAGATGATATTATTTTTGGCTGTACTAATGAATCATCTGTCTAGTGGTTTGCTAACTCTATGCAAACAGAATTTGAGATGTCCGTGATAGGAGAACTGTCATATTTTCTTGGCTTACAAGTAAAACAGAGTTCTGCAGGAATTTTTATATCTCCAGAAAAATATTTGAAAGAGATGTTGAAGAAATTTCAGATGGAGGATTCCTCTCCTATTAGTACACCTATGGTGGTTGGTTGCAAGCTCAGTAAAGATGATATCTGACTGGATGTTGATCAAAGTACATATCGCTCTATGATAGGTAGTCTTCTGTACAACATAGCATCCCATCCTGATATAATGCAAGCTGTTGGAATGGTAGGTCGTTATCAGTCTGCTCCTAAACAAAGTCATTTGGTAGCTGTCACAAGGATATTCAAATACTTGAAGGGAACAATGACTTATGGTCCGTGGTATCCCATAAATCATAATTTTCAGTTAACTGCTTATTTAGATGCAGATTGGGCAAACTATGTTGATGAGAGAAAAAACACCAGTGGAGGAGCATTCTTCCTGGGCGATTCATTAGTAGCATGGCTTAGTAAAAAGCAAGGATCTATTTCCTTATCAACTACAAAAGTAGAGTACATTGTTGTTGCTACCTGCTGCACTCATATTTTATGGATGATACAAACTCTTGCAGATTTGAAGGTAACTTACACTGATCCCATTCCACTTCACTGTGATAACACCGGTACCATCAGTCTCTCTAAGAATTCTGTACTTCATTCAAAATCTAAGCACATACCAATAAAATACCATTTTCTCAGAGAAAAAGTTACAAACAGAATTGTTCAGATGAATTATATTCCTTCCATAGAATAGATAGTTGATATCTTTACTAAATTGTTAGCAGCGACCCCTTTTGGATATCTTCGTCAAAAGTTGGGGGTTATAAATTCTTTCGTCTAATCTGTTCACCTGGTTAGGGGGAGTACTTATTGAATATCTGTTGTATTTCTAAGCTGCTCATAGTTGACAGGAGGAGTATGTATTGCAACAGCTCAGGGGGAGCATGTTTCTTCTTTGACATTGATGTCAAAGGGGGAGAAAGTGTGGTACTTTCAAGGATGTTCGTCAGTGGTATAGTTGGATGTTCTTCAAGGGGTTTCCATCAATGCCAAAGGGGGAGATTGTTGGCATAATTATTACGAGCAGACAGAAGGAAGAGTATCTATTTGTCATTGATGGCAAGCTCAACCCGATGATGATGAACAAGAGAAAGTGGCAAGACCAGCAACGCAATGATGAACGCATGGCAAGATCAGAACCGTAAACTCCAGGAGTCAAGGAAGCAACTCACGGTAGAAAATCACAAAATGCGATAGATCAGAGCATGTCAAAGACTCCATTTCGGAGTTTCACAGACTGGGAAATCGGAGTTTCGGATACCGGGAGTTGGAGGAGTCAAAACTAGAGACTCTTCATCACAGGAGTCCCGAAGTCATGAAATGCGAAACGCCGAAATCCCGAAACATGCACATCAACAAAGAGTTTCACAGACCGGGAAATAACTCCATTTTGGAGTTCTGGATATTGGGAGTTGGAGGAGTCAAGAGTCGAGACTCTTCATCACAAGAGTCCCGAAGTCGCGAAATGCGAAATGCCGAAATCCTGAAACAGGCACATCAACAAAGAGTTTCGCAGACCGGGAAATAACTCTATTTCAGAGTTCCAGATACCAGGAGTTGGAGGAGTCAAGAGTCAAGACTCTTCATCACAGGAGTCCCGGAGTCGTGAAATTCGAAACGCCGAAATCCCGAAACAGGCACATCAACAAAGAGTTTCACAGACTGGGAAATAACTCAATTTCGAAGTTCCGGATACCAGTAGTTGGAGTGTTGAAACACTTCACCACAGGAATGCCGAAATGCCAAAATGCGAAAAACACCTTTTGGCGTAGGTTTCGGTTACCGGGAGTTGGAGTGTCGAAACACTTCACCACAGAAATCGTGAAATGCTGAAATGCAAAATTGCGACATGGAGTTTCGGGGATCGCGACATGGAGTTTCAGAGTTTCGGGGATTGCAACATGGAGCATCAAGATATCTCATCACAAGAATTGCCAAAATCGTGAAATGCCAAAAGGGACTATTGTGAGTCTCGAAGACTCGAAGGGAAGAACGCCAAAATCCCTTCAGTCGTTCGATTAGGAAAATAAGGGATCAGATTATGATGTTTTGTGGATTGTTGATTTGGATCCATTTCGAGGATCGCGACTTGGAGAGTTGAGATGCTTTGCAACAAGAATTCATGACATGTGAAATCGCGAATTACCAAAATACGAAATGCGAAAGATTTTTTGTTTCTTGTAATCCAACGATACAGGTGAATTCAAATTTGATCGGAGGGCTACTATTTCACCTCACAGCTAATTGTTCAGTTACGATTCAGTTAGCAGAACTGAATCATGGTTCTTGGGCGGTTGGCGTTTCAGTTGCTGAAGCGTTGTTCTAGGGATTTGAGGGGTAATTGAAGTGGTGGTAGTGTATAAAATAAACATGCAGTGACTGTGCGGGGTTGGCAGTTCTGATTGAAAAAATGAGTTGAACTGTAGAAAGGTAAAACTACAGTATGTGCAGTGTGAAGAAAGCTCAGAGATAAGGAACATAAGCTGAACAAAAGAGAAAATGTGAAGAGAGAAGAATGTGCACATATCAAAGAGCATGAGAAGGATAGAGAAAGAACAGATAGACAGAGACAACAAGTCAAGCCAAATATGAACAGAGCAGAAGAATAGTGTAGTAGAGAAGAATTGCAGAACAATGAAGAAGTGGTAAGAATTGATTTATCTGTGTTGATGGTTATTCAATCATTTATTTGTAATAAGGGTGGTAGGGAGGTTCTATGGAGGACTGTTTTCCTCAGAGGTTCAAGTGGGTGCTTGAACATAGGGATTTGTAGCTTCCATCTGGTTGCAGCTAGAGAAACCAGGGTGGTAGGGTGGTGCAAGGGAGAACAGTTGTTCTCTATTATACAGGTTGGTGCCTGTGTGACTGGAAGTTGGTGCTTCCATCTAGTTGGTGCTGGAACACTTAGGGAGTTGTTGCTTCCTTCCAGTGGGTGCTAGAGAAATCAGAGAGTTGGTGCTCTCAAACAAGTTGGAGCTTGTAAAACAGAGGTAGTAGCCTCACATTGAGTTGGTGCTCAATTATAGATGATGTACATAACTAAAAGACTGCCTATCATTTCAAAGAAGAAGAGGTTTTCTCCCTTTATGGGTTTCCTTGTGAAAATCTGTCTCTGTGTATATCTTATGTGTGAGTGATGCTCATTATTTATGTTGTCCATATGTAGTATAATATTGATTGTCACTTGGAGAAAGATTAAAAATGGTTTAATTGAATTAAAATTGTTTAAGCACAGTAACAACTGATTCACCCCCCCTCTCAGTTGTCTTAGTAATTTCAAAAATTGGTATAAGAGCGGGTTCCTTTTATTTAAAGGTAGATCTGTAAGCTTAAACATGACAAGTCATGAAGGGACTTTAGCCAGTAAGCCTCCTCTGTTTGATGGAACAAATTTTGCCTTTTGGAAGGTTAGAATGAGAACATATCTAATGGCCTTAGGTGCTGATGTTTGGGATGTAGTAGAGACTGGATACACAAAGCCTGTTGTGCTAGCTTCCAAGGATGATAAGTTGGAATTTATCTTTAATGCTAAGGGAATGAATGCTATCTTGAATGGAATTGCAAAAGCCGATTTTGTAAAGGTGATGCATCTTCAAATTGCCAAAGAAACGTGGGATAAACTTATTAGCAGCTATGAAGGAAATGAGAAAGTAAAAGATGCCAAACTTCAAACATTTTGGTTGAATTTTGAACAACTAAAGATGAATGAAGATGAAACAGTTAGCAAGTATTTTTTAAGAGTTGAAGAACTTGCGAATGCCATGAAGGGTCTTGGTGAGAAGTTTGAAGAATCACTCTTAGTTAAGAAGATTTTAAGATCTTTGCTTGATAAATTTAATCCAAAAGTCTCTGCAATAGAAGAACTAAATGATCTTAAAACTCTTTCCATTGATCAAATTCTAGGAACTTTAACTGCATATGAAATGAGAATTAGCAAAGATAAATCCATTACTAGAGAAGCATCGTTTAAAGTAGACAAGAATACTGATTCAAAATGAGATGATATTGAGGCAAAATTTGTGAGAAGGTTAAAGAAAGGATCAAGAAAATTTCAAGGCAAGTTGCCCTTCAAATGCTTTAACTGTGATAAGATAGGTCATTTTGCATCTAAGTGTCACCATCAGAAAAAGGACCAGAACTCTGATGATGAAAAGAAGTACAAATTCAAGAAATATAGTAAGAAGAAAAGTTTGTGTGCAAATAATGACAATTCCTTAGAAGACACCGATAATGACTCTTCCTGTGAAGACAAGGTAAATAAATTCATGCTTATGGCAAAAGAGGATTATGATAATAAAAGCATAGGCAGTGATGATAATGATGAAGAAGCTATGTTTGATATGGAAGGAGAATTGATCAGTGCACTGGAAGAGATTGAAAGACTCAGAATTAAGAACAGAAAGCAAAAACAATTGCTGATACAGTTCGAGAAAGACAGTAAATAGCCTGATGAAGACTTTGCCCTACTGAAAGTGGAATTAGAAGAGGCAAATAAAATAGAAGACATATTGAAACAAGAGTTGTCAGAGAAGAAATTGAGGTGTGAAGCCTTAGAAGAAGAGATAGTAAAAAATAGAAAAGAAATGGAGAAGTTTAAGGGATTGTATCACCAAAATCTGCCAAGTATTAAAGCCTTAGAAGGATTAACCTCCATTCTAAATCAACAAAGAAACCCAAAGTTGAAAGCTGGATTGGGGTATGAAGAAGGATCAAGCAGTGATCATCCAAGTAATACAGAACCTGTCAAGTTTGTCAAATCCTCAAACATTGACAACAGTCACTCTGCAGAAACAAAGAAAGAAAATCAACAACCAAGAAGGAATGAAAGAAAAAGTACCAGAACCAAATTTGTATATCAGAGAGATTATCGGCATTAAAGAAATCAACCTCCTCAAAGAAGACAAACTTTTTCAAGGTACAAAGGTTTTTTCTATGGTTATTGTTTTTTTTCTGCTCTAATTTTGGTCACAAAGCTATAAACTATTCTTTAAGATTTAGATATGAGCAATCAAGTTTTTCAAGGAATAATTATCTGCCACCACAAAGATTGAGACAACAAAGCAACTAACAATCAAAGACTATAAATCATGTGATGACTGGGAGAAGGACACAGGTGAAACACAACAACAATTATGAGCATAACAATTGTTATGATCTGTTTTGAGTTTTCTGTTAAAAGATCTTAGAAAACAAAAAGTTTGAAAAGTTGGTTAAAGAGTTTGAATGTGCAAATTTGAATTTGTGAAGAAGTAATTTGTTTCCAGTTTCATTATATGCTTTTCTCTTTCATCTCTAAAAAACATCACTGGTTTCATTTTCGTTCCCTTTTACTTAATATAGCCACTAAAATTAGCAATTAATTAAAATCAACTAGACTTTATGTTTGTAGGGTCCATCAACTAGTCTAGGCTAGAACCTTGATTTAGGATTGGAGAGGAAACTCTTCAAGGCTGCAAAAACAAACATAGGATTCTGTACTAGGGAGTGTTAAAATTCTAGTATCGTGAAAGTTATCCTGGACCCCCCTCTAACACAAGGGATAAACACGAGGTTTCATACAGAAAGGTATCAGAGATAACCCTCCAAAGACGGACCAAGAGTAGCGGGGAAAGCATATAGAGGGCTTATCTTGGGATTCTGTTTATTTCATTTGCCACGGAGATTTGTGGGTATCGAATCCATTCGAGGTCCTCAGTCGTCTTCCATAACACTTGCTTTCGATACCCTTGATAGGTTTTGGGCTTGATACCGTGCTCATTGCGGTCCACCCAATTGTCGACTGTACCCGCCTGGTGACTGTTTGCGCGCTAGAAATCTAGTTGCCTATCATTCTAGTGACTTACACAGGTGACTTCAAAGGTATACCGCGGTACCTAGGATAGACATCGGGCCATTCTTTGCAGAGTATACCCGGAGGGTGCTTCTGTATTTGAGTTGCACTTGCACCGGTAAGTTGCTGTAGTGTTGGTTGTTGTAACTGTTCTTCCAACTAGCTAGTGACTGCTTGTTTTATCTCATAGGAACTTTTTCTAGTGCATGCTGGTTTTCAAACGATTATAGATAGCCCTAGTGTGTCTTTGATCTTCTCACACAGTGGAGGATCAGGAGTTCCACCGATCATGAAGGCTTTTGGGCCTGCCGCCGGTTGACCTTGAACCCCCCCCGCCACTGCTAAGGTGAAAACTAGACCAACAAGGGTCTTTTGAGACAACCGGGTTACAAGAAACTGTGCCCAACCCATCTTCAAGAGAAGAACTATTGATTCTAGAGGAGCCAACCATCTCAGACCTTGGAGTGTAAGCTCTTGGTCCATACAAACCTCTGAATGTTGATCTATCAATGCTCGTCATCGTACAGGTTTATCCTTACGAGCACCTGATAGTGTCTCAAGCAACGATGACAACTAACACTGCTACTTCTTCAGGGAATACTCATATTCCCTCCACGATCATCACTACAGGGGGTGTTCCACCTCTTAACCAACCATTGTCATTCTGAGCCACTATGGTCTCAACTGCTTCTACCTTGGGTAGCGGTCCTATTATGTCTATGGCAGCGATCACTGCTCTGTTTACCCAGAGTGCAATAGGCCCTTCGTTCTCATACGGGATGCTTGGCTTCAGGACGAGTACTGTACTTTCCTCCTCCACTCTATAGACTTCAAGTCTAGGGGCAGGGAGTTCCAACACTCCTCTGCAAGGATCTATTGGGGGCACTTCAGCCCCCTTTATTGCTTTCCCTTACGGCGGGGGTCATATACCCCCTTCGCCCCCCTCGCTCGATGGTGTTCATTAACACTCTGCCGGGTCAAATGTAAACTTGTTTGGAGCAGATAGTCAAGCACTCCCTTCTTATAACATGCCAGTTGGTTCGACACCATTCTCTTTATTCGATGCATTTGGTCACAACGCTTTCTCGTCAGCTATCGTCTCAGCCGGGGCCAACCCCGGTTATGGACAACCACATCCTGTACAAGGTACTATTCCTGCACAGGGGGCAAACTTAGGAATTCCTTCCTCACAAGGACCTTGGAATCCGTGGCAGGGACCAGTTCCCTTGTTAGGGAGGTCGATCAGGGGCAACCCCTTCCATACCCAGTGGAACCCCGGACAAGGCTCAACACCTATGCTCGTCAGATCAGTAGGGGGAAACCCTTCCCAAAATCCTTGGAATGCGACGCAAGCTCAGCCCTTTACATCCTATTTCGGGAATCAACCGATGATGTCTCAACAAGTGCAGAATCCATACGCTAGTCACGACCATGTTTATTACCAGAGCCCTAGCCAACAACCTAACTTTTCCTGACAACCCGGTGCCAACCAAACTCCAGGCTCTTTTTTCCCTGGTTACTATCCACAACCCAAACTACCATTTCTGGCAACCCTACACTTGCCAGACTTGACAAGGTTATTAAATGACCCCATTTGTCATGATCTGAGTTGGCCTCCTATGTCGACCAAGTTGCCTTCAGACATTACAAAGTTCGAAGCCAAGCCTAATGAAGATCCTGGTGATCAAAATACCTTCCACCTATGGTGCTCGTCCAACTCTTTGAGAGACGACTCCGTCCAGTTGCGATTGTTTCAACGCACTCTCATAGGGAGTGCTGCGAAATGGTACATTGAGCTCGACCACTCATGATACTCTTCCTTTGGTGAATTGGCAATGACTTTCTTAAACCATTTCCAATTACCTGTGAGATACGATGCCAACACTAAATTGCTGGCCAACTTTTAACAGACAAAAGAAGACCATATCTCATATCACATTCGAGAACGGATACGTCGGAAGAGTTTGATAAAAGTGCCAGTCCCACCAACATTTCTACTAGAGTGGTTCCTTAAGTCTTTGGTACCCCAGTTGTCTAAATACGTCACAACATCTGGGGTGTTTTCCGAGGAATATGTGATAATGAGAGCTCAACAAATGGAGCTGATTTTCTCTTAGTTTGGTTTACTTTACGAAATCTTGCCAGATGCACCAAGGTCAATACTTGGCAAGACCAGACAGAGGTTTGGACCACATGCTGATGGCCTTATTGGTTCATCACAAACGAAGCCCGTTAATCCATTGTCAAATCAATTGGAACAATTTCCGATACAACAGACAACGGCCAGCCAGACCATCGGTTCAGCTGTTCCCCCTACCTAAAAGTCAGATGTACACAGTGTGAAAATGACAAACCCGAAGGCCACCCAATAGCCTGACGGAAAGAGGAAACAATGAAAGAAGGGTAAGGGGGATAAGAAACCCACCGATAATGCTGGTGGGGGCGACACTGAAAATAGGAAGTCGAAGTATCCTTGTAATCTTTGCAAGGAAGACCACTTGACACATTAGTGCCCTCGGCTTGTAGAAGCCCATAATTTACTGGCACAACAACAACCTGTTGTGTTAAAAAACCTGTTTCCACATGGGAAAAACCTCACCCAAGCCTCTTCGAGCGCCGAGGGGGGTAGTCAGGGACCCCTCCCCCCCATCTTTGAGTAATCCTTCGTCAAGGAATGTGTATATGATGAAAGGTGATGCCTATATATCGACTAGAGCACATGATTACGGAATACCAAGCACCTCTGAGAAGAGCAAAGAAGCCAAAAACCCACCTCTTCCTCTCCAAATTGAGAAGACATTGGGCGAAACAATGACACACATCCCAAAAGGTGCATTCAAGAAATCTCCTCACAATCTGAACGCAAGGGCTGCCTAGAACTACTTTATAGTGGAGGATTTGTCACAAACCCCTTGTGCAATGTCTGCTTTGGAAGTCCTCCAGAGTTCCCCTTCCCAGAGAAAAGCTCTGTTAGCTGCCCTAGGATCTGCTGAGACTTGTAATCCATGGACGATCATACTTGATACGACCGACTTAAAACCTCATCTTCCTTACCACGTAGCATTTCAGATAGTAGTGGCTTACACCACGAAAATTTTTACTCGGAACATTTTCCACATAGTGGTTGATGAGGGTGCCTCAACATGCGTGATGTCTTTGGCATGTTGGAAGGTGATCGACCAACCCATTTTTTCTCCATCACCTACTCTTCTTACAGCTTTCGATGGTCATTCTTTCCAGACACATGGGATCATCCCCTCTTTCCCCATGCAGTTAGGGGGGAAAACCGTGTGCGTCGAAGTTGAAGTGGTCGATGCGTCTCTCAACTACAATCTCTTGTTAGGAAGGAGTTGGACCTATGCTATGCAAGAAGTGGTCGCGATAGTTTTCTGGGTCTTTCTGTTTCCAAACGAGGGCCGGATCGTGACCATTGATCAATTATCCTTCTCTCGTCCTGACGCTTCGTCAGGGGTCTCCACAGTCCTGATGATTGACAGCCCTCAGCCCGACGTCGTCAACGTAGGGGTTGGTTTGTGCCCACATTTGATGGGTACTTTCAATTACCCGCCTTCGACCGACAATGTCCATTACATGACGACTATCCCTGACCAGCCTCGGGCTGAAATTTTTCGAATCTTGTCATTTCGCACGACGTAATTTAAATATCCGTGGACTCTTCCTTCCCCATTAGCCATGATGGAAGGGACAGAGCACCATGGCATGGCCATGCCTCTGTCCATGGCAGAAGTTGCATACTCAATTATTCAGCAAGCTTCCGCCGACCCCGACCCGACTCTCACACAAGAGTTAGATACGGTGCTCGAGCCTATTTGGGCTCAAGGTTCCCTTGCTGATACAGATTCTTAAGACTTAGTATTTCCCTCAGACGAGGTGATTATTGAGGCAATGTCTAGTATAGACAGAGCCTAGGATGATCTTCATCATATATCTTACTTCCTCCTAGAGTTAAGATGAATTGAAGTAGGTGAATTCACTCTGACTATAACTGGAGATAAATCTTGTCCTATCAATCCTTTGACAACGCACACTATTTACGCTAAAGGAAATATGACAACAATAGCTGAAACGATACCTATTGATATCTCCAGAACCCCTGGCATCATGGAGAACATCTTCATCAGAGAAGATTTCTCCCCCAAGGAGATTCAAATCTACACGGATTTATTTAAAGAATTCTGCGATGTGTTTGCCTGGTCTTACGAGGAAATGCCAGGCATAGATCCAAGAATTATCGAACATGAAATCATGACTTATCCTTATGTTAAGCCGGTATGGAAGAATCTTTGTCCGATCAATCCTAGGAAAGAAGCAAATATTAAGGCTGAAGTGGAGAAACTACTTAAAGTTGGTTTCATCTACCCTGTCCAATTGACTAAATGGGTGTCAAATCTCGTGCCAGTTGATAAAAAACAAGGTACTATTCGTGTATGTACGAATTTCAGTGATCTGAACAAGGCTTGTCCAAAGGATAATTTCCCCATGCCATTTATTAACCAGATAGTCGATGAATGTGCAGGTTGCGAGGCCTTTTCTTTCATGGATGGTTTTTCGGGATACAATCAGATACAGATCAAGCCTGAAGACCAACACAAAACCACTTTCATTTGTCCATGGGGTACATTCACTTATCGAAAGATGCCTTTTGGTCTGAAAAATGCTAGAGCTACGTTTCAGTGGTCCATGTCTTTCGCTTTCCACGACCTCAAACACATAGTCGAGGCTTATCTTGATGATTTAGTGTCATGATCTCGCAAGCAAGCTGATCATCCTACACACCTTTGACTTATCCTTGAACGGTGTCGCTACTACCGAATCCGCTTGAATCCAAACAAATGTAGTTTTTGCGTCACATCAGGTCGTCTGCTAGGTTTCATAGTTTCGAAAACAAGGATCATTGTCGATCCTCTAAAGGTTGAGGCAATAGTTCAATTGCCCCCCCCCGCACACCATTCCTTAGCTTCAGAGTCTGCAAGGAAAAGCGAACTTTTTACGGTGTTTCATCGTAAACTATGTCGAGATCACAAAAGGTTTCACGCGTTTATTGAAGAATGATGTTCCTTTTCATTGGGACAAAGCTTCTCAATGCTCTTTTGCAACGTTGAAACACGCCCTCACATCAACCCCTTTGCTTCGGCCACCCAATTATAATAAAGATTTCTTATTGTACTTGGCCGTTGTAGAGTCAACCATCGGTATGGTCTTGGTTCAGGAGGATGATTTGCTCTTAGAATACGTGATTTATTACTTGAGCCGAGGCCTAGTTTGACCAAAACTCAATTATTCTCACATTGAAAAACTTGCGTTGGTAGCAGTTCATGCTGTCCAACGGTTCCATCAATACATATTATTTCGTAAGACTACCGTCATTGTCGTTGTGAATCCATTTCAATACGTGTTGACACGACGCATCATTGGTGGAAAGATCAGTAGATGGATAGTTATCCTCCAAGAATTTGACTTGGATTTCATTTCGACAAAATCCAAAAATTCATTGGTCTTTGCGGAACTCATATCAGAACTTCCTGTCGAATTAGGTGATGTTATACCCGATGAGTTGCTTATCAAAGGAGACATGTTTTTGATCACGTCTTCTGACCCCTGGTATGGAGATGTGATTGTCTATCTCCATACTTTGAAGTGCCTTGCCTCTGCTTCTCGTGATGAGCGTCGCCGTAGACTATCTCATACTCGAGGACACTTTGTATCATCGAGGTGTAGACTGCATCCTTCGCCGATGTCTCACTCATGAAGAAGCGAAAATCATGCTTAACGATTGCCACACTGGAGCATGTGGCAGTCATTTGTCTGGGTTGGAAAAAACCCAAAACATTCTATGAGCCAGTTACTTCTGGTCGACATTAATCAAAGATTGTGTTGAATTAGTCAAGAAGTGTCACCTGTGTCAGATCTTCTCTCAGAAGATGAGGGCACACCCCGCTCCCATGTTTCCCGTTATTACCGTTGGTCCCTTCACTAAGCGGGGTATTTATTACACTACATGCAACCCCCCTTCAACAAGGGGGCACAGTTATATCATCGTAGCAATAGACTACTTCACCAAGTGGGTCGAAGCTATGCCAACATTCATAGATGATGGGGAGACCTCAACTCTCTTTTTATTCAACCAAATAATAGCAAGGTTCGGCGTCCCGAGAGAGATTGTCACTAAACATGGAAGTCACTTTCAGAAAAAAATGATGACCGAGTTAGCATCAAAGCTTAGGTTAAGGCAAGAACATTCATCACCCTACTACCCACAAGCGAATGGTCAGGTCGAAGCTGTAAATAAATCTCTTAAGACCATTCTACAACGAACGATCAATTCGGCCAAGTCAAATTGGCATTTGATGTTATACTCGGAATTATGGACTTACCAAATGTCTCTTAAGATTGCAACCAGTTTCTCACCTTTTCAACTCGTTTACGGGTTGGAAGCAGTCTTACCCATAGAGTTCCAGATTCTGTCTCTAAAGTTGGCAGTACAGTTATTGCCAGACACTTCACTGCTTGAAGAGCGTTTATTATATCTCGAGCAGCTCGATGAGAAGTGTCGTGATGCAGCCTTAGGTAACGAAGCTCACAAATAAAAAGTCAAGTGTTAATATAATCTGTCTGTTCGTCCTTAGATTTTCTCTGAAGGTGACCTTGTCCTGGTCTATGACCAAGATAAAGACCCCCCGGGGGAAGGCAAGTTCAAACCTATGTGGTTCGTACCTTTCATCGTGAAAGAGTTTCTAAAAAAGGGTGCTTATTGTCTGGTGGAATTTGAGGGAAATGTGTTGGCGGAGCCTAGAAATGGGCTCTACCTCAAGAAGTATTACTCATAGGTGGGTCGCCTTGGGTGAATTTTTGTAACATATGTGTAGTCTTTGTACTATTACTTTTTTAGTTTTGTCTTTTAGTTTTATGGATGTGTCATTTTAATGTTATATTTTTCACTGTGGTAGATGTCAAGTGAATCAGAGGTGTTCGTTGGGTTCATGGACAGAACTAGCCGGCACACTCGGAGGCTTGATTCCTTAGCTTGGGTGATTTTCACACCTCAGGGCCAGTTAGTATCCTCAGGAGGTATCTATTTAGGTGACACTACAAAAAATGTCGCCAAATACAGTGCAATTATTGAGTTGCTTCATGATGCTTTGTCACTTGGTATCCTTCATCTCCGGGTCTATCTAGACGCTCATCTGGTTGTGTCTCAGTTAAATGGGGTTTACTGCATTTACAATCCTACTTTACACCGACGGTTCCTTAGGGTAAGTCTATTAGAATGAAGCTTTGATTACATTATGTATATCCATGTTCCTAGGAGATTGAATCAAGTTACAGATACTCTAGCTAATCATATATTAGATTGACATCTTGCACACATTTAAGAAACACACACACATGTAAATATATTTGTAAATAAAATGTAATCCATAAAACACAAGAGATGTAAATACACACACACACACACACACATATATATATATCGAAAAGTATCAGAGTACATAAGTGGGTGCGAGCGCCTCAAAAAATGTGTCTAGTAAAGAGTCACAAGGCTTTGCCCTAAAAAATATACAAACGGTGCCCTTGGTACATAAGAAGTCTAGTATAAGCTAAGGGTGGGGCCTGTTGGCCCTGTCATAGTGAACAATGGCATTAGCCATACGCCGAAAAAGCTGGACCGAGGTCCATGGCACCCCAACAACGTGAGTCTGCATGGACAGTGGGAGATCCTTGATCTCCGCCATGGGGACTGTTCGAGTAAGTGCGGTGAGGTTCCACTCTACCATTCTCAATACTCTCTCAGCCTCTCTGGCTGGAGGCCCCCCTGATGCTGGTCCACCGACCACAACTGGTCCTACCTCTGGTCGAGGATGCCACCTAGTCCTCGAAAATTCTGCTAAACGCACTGGACCCACATCTGCACAGAACATATACATAGTTGTCAGATACTCTGACAAAAAAATTTGATATATATAAAAAGAAATAAAAATTAAATAAATCAAAAAAAGAAGAAGAAGCTACAGGCGTACGTAAATCTCCTCGTACCACTCCGGGAGGTACGCCCATGTCAGGTCCCTGGAAAAGTTGATTCCGACATAAGGATAGTCCTCTATCGCCGGAATCTGCCGAGACCACCAGTCGAAAAAATTATCATCGAAGGCCTTAATAGTCCTCCCTCCCCCCTGTCATGGAAACAATGCCGCCCATATGCATACTGCTGGAGAAGAGGCTATGTGCCCTCGTACTATCTCCCTCGGGCTAATACTAGGTACCCTCTTGAAAAAGAAATAATAAAGAATAGTCCCAAACCCGAAGTTTCTATGCCTCCGCATGTGACACTCTGTCAGTTGCCTCTTCATGCAATTCAGTAAAGTAGTACTCCAGTCGAAAACTTGTGCATTTAAGAACTGAACAACACAATTCATATGCGCTCGGGAAGCTTGATGCAAAGCTATAGATCCAGTGATCCGTCCGATGAGAAAAACTATCACTTTCATTGATAGGTCTGAGATATTGTTTATCAGCACCTGTGTGCCCATTTTGTCCATGCTGGCTTCACAATGGATTCCAATCAACTTTGCTATGTTGTGAGGCCCGGAGGGAAAAGTGCGAAAATTGACTGGTTCCCCTCTCCTTGAGAGGCTAGTCAGAAAGTAGATATCCTCAGTCGTTGGAGTCAACGACTATCCCTCAAGCATGAAGGCCTTTRCGTCAGCATACCAATAATCAACCAAGGCGTTTAGTAGCCTAGGTTGTGCCCACATGAAAGAACAATGGAAGAACTTTAACAAACCACATTGCACCAATGCGATAGTAGCAGAAGGCTCCTCAACGACCAGAAAATCAATGTCCTCATGCTTCSTCTCTCTCCAATGAACATACATCCTGCAATTCACAAGTTCACGAGGGATTAGCTCTTGATTTTGTTGATTTTTTTCCACAAAATGGAGGGTACATGTGGGCTGTAGTGTGCACAGACGTGTGTGTATGTGTGCAGCTTTTCTCCTGCCCAYGTGCACACGTAGGCTGTCATAGGATAGCCCACGTATACGTAGGGATGACCTTTTTAAAGGTCAATGCCCCTCCAAAAAACAAAATTAAATGCAAAAAGGAAGAATTAAATGGTTTTTGGACAGGGCGCCCATGTTGCGCCCGAGAGTTTTATTAGACACCCTGTGTATGAAAGAGCCACAACTGAGGCAGTGGGCGATGATTTTGGTTCGCCATGGTGGGGGGGAGGGTGGCCATTATTTTACGGCTGAGGTTGCAAGGGTGTGGCGTTAGATGCCACATATCATACTCCAATTTCCATACAATGGGGTGGACTTCCGGGATGATCCAAAGATGTTGCTACCCCCAGGAGAGGTGTTCTTTTGGAGAGGTATGTGGATTTATATGTGTTGCACCTCTTTTGTAAC
The DNA here is from genome assembly GCA_032191745.1 of Picea mariana. Lineage (NCBI taxonomy): Eukaryota > Viridiplantae > Streptophyta > Pinopsida > Pinales > Pinaceae > Picea > Picea mariana. The sequence goes on from JASDQU010880774.1 coordinate 39,196, forward strand.
CTAAATGAGAAAAATAAGGGTGCTTAAAAGCCCAGTTAGGTCAGCTAGGAAAGACAACAGTAGAGGAAAGAGTTAGAAGTGTAAAGCATAAAATATAAGCAAAGAATTAAACTAAGAAGGATAAAAGCAATTAAACTAGAGTGCATAAGGACATTAGAACAAGAAATAAACAAGGCTCATGCCACCAATGGAAAGGATTGTATTAGTGTAAAAAAAACACCAAAGAGAAAGGGAGACTTTGGGTCCCCTCTTCCTCCAAGGGAGGGCTCTTGGACCCCCAAATATTGAGCTCTTCTTACAAATAAGAAACTAAAATGAAATGGTGAAGAGAATCCAAAGCACATTCAATCTAGAGGTGATATGTATGGCTAACTGAAATGATGCAAGCATGCTCTTGATGAGGAAAGAGGATTCTCCAAGAGAATATCAACAACATAATAATGCAAATGAATTCCTTGAAAATATAGTGCACCCATGGCTTCCTTTTATAGCATAGCTTTGAGGTACTATGCAACCAGTTCTTAGTGTGAATAAGGGGCCCTTTTGGGTCTTTGACAAGCCCCGTAGTCGGATTCAACCGAGATTTGGATGTCAAATCGACTTGGAAGCTGAACCAGAAGTGGGTGGAAGGCCGACCAATATCATAAATGCACTGTTTTGAGGTGTCCACGGCTTTTTGCGTCCACAATCATGCATCGGGTGCATGTGCGCTTTTCCGACGTTATCTGATTGTTGCATGTGCACGTGCGCCTTGTGTATTTATAACACATGCTGATTTTATTGCTGGTTGTATAGTTTTGGACCTTTTGGAGATGCATTTTTGGCCCATGAGTGAATTAATGAGTGTTTTGAAGATGTTGGATTTCTATAACCATTTGCAGATGAAATTCTGTTGATAACAGATGTCCCCTGATGTGTGAGGTTAGGGGCATATGTATAGCCGAAATACATCAATGTTTCTTCTACTGAGAGTACCTGTGTAAGAAAGAGCGATGTGGGGAGTGTCAAGAGCAACCCATTGGAAGGAGAGGGGAACTTGTAGGACCCAAGCCTTTCCCAAGGTGTGGGAGAAAAAATAAAACTGTGTACAAATGAGGTGGGCATGCCCCATGCTCGTGTCATGTAACTCAAAAAGATGTAATACAGTAACTGAAGTTGTGTTGTGGACGTAGATCACTGCAGCGCCCTCCGGGGCGGTTTGATAATAATAGAGGAAAATTCTAATGGTGAACAAAACTCTAAAAAAGGGTAAGGACACCTGTGAGAAGTGTTGATAATGTGCAGACATTGATAGTCTATCAAATTTCATAGGTCTTTGGCTAAGATAAAACAACTGCAATAGTCGAAAAGTAAGACCCACCGTAACATGAGATAGTTTTGAGGTCAAATGTTATGGGGGTCAACGACAACAGAGAATAATGGTGGTTTTCCCTATGTCATCCAAGACTCCTCATTGTAAAGGTAATGAGAGTCAAGATACTGTCGCCCTTCTGGAAACTGTGCTGATGTTAACGGAAAGGGAGACGCGACTCCAAGAAGAAAAGAGCTTTCTGAAATCCAGTGGATGAGATCAAGAACTGATGAGGTATATGGACGAAGTCAAGATGCGGTGAGAATCAATACTGCCCTTGGTTGGGGAGATATGCAAAGTGACAACAACCATAAAACTAAATCTAGCGCCAGGGGGGCGACTAGACAAGGATGAGCTGTGCTAGAGGCATGACACAATGGACAAACACAGAGATCAAAAAGGTGTATGGGCTATAATATGCTTGGGGTTTTATGGATAGTGTCATTGATGTTGGGAAGTGAAAAATGCCCCAACCAAGGGCGACAAGGGTTTCTTTGCCAGAAAAGGAAGGTTGCTAAAGGCGACAACATAAAGCTATGAAAATGTAGAAAAAGGGTTTGTACAATTATCAAAAGTTAAAAAAATAAGTTGGGATAACTGTGCAGATACAGAAATGGGTGCCCCAGTGTAAGATGGCTTGGCTTGATGATGGTGCAAGTTGCTTGGAAAACAAGTGGAGGGTTAGGGCCCCATAGGCGGGTTTCTGTATTAGGGAAACATATGACAATCTACAGAGGGGAAAACTGGCGGTGGATGAAATGGATGGTTAATGATACTGCGGAGGTGTAGTCAAAATAAAACCTTGAAGAGTAACCTGGGAGTCCATTGAGAAACTCAAAAAAATGAGGAGAATGAGTATGGGGTTGATTCTCGAAAATGTGTAAGACTATCGGGACTCCCATCCCTAGGGGGTGAAAATAGCATGAGTGTCAAAATGTCTAGGGGAACTATGAATGGGAAAACTCATGTGGGGGAGAGTGCTACTGGGTGATAGTACCAAAATGCAGTGGAGGTGACAGTACTACAGAGCCGGATATAGGGATCCTAGAGGCAAAGGTCGGAGGGTGAGACTGGGAGATGCATTTTGAAATTCAGAGGGAATGACTACATGCCAGTGTCGATGATATACATGAAGGGATACTGCTGCCATATGGTGATCAAGCACCTACACACATAAAAACCGAATACCCGACGTGAACAATATCTGAAGAGAAAAGATCATATAGCAGTTATTCAATAATGTAAGCATGCGTACCTGAGCGTAATATGAGAAAAATGTCCCATAGGGGTTGAGGATGGAAAAATGTCCTGAGGAATGGAATTATGTAGGTAACAAGGTCCTCATCCCGTGGCTGAAGAAGGATCAAAGAACGAGCACCCGGAGCTCCCATAATTGAGTTTGGAAGTTTGGAAAAATGGACTATATATAGCTGTAGGCCCACAAAGCCACCTCATTTCTACCTGCTGTCTTATTGAGTGGACGAGTGATTTTAGAGGAGATTTGGAGATTCCATGAGTTCGAGGTAGTTGATTCAGGATCAACGAGTTTTAGGTTAGTTGTTGTATCCTCCTGCATAGAATTAGGGTTTCATCTTTGGGTAGGGCCTGTACGGAGGACCATACAAGGGGTTTTGTGTGTGTGGCCTCCCCAGTGCACGGGCGATCGAGAATTTCACATGCACAGGTGCATGCCTGTAATTCAGACATTTGCGCACAGGGGTGCCTGAATGGGGAAAATAGGCGTGCATGGCATGCGCACCTATGTAAGGCACAATAGCGCATGGATGCGTGTCTGTACCCCTAACAACTGTGCATGCATGCACAACTGTGTAGTGAACATGCGTGCTATGATGCACATCTGTATGTGTGATAGGGGTGCATGAATGCACCTCTGTATGGCCAACAGTCACACATGAGTGCGTGACTGGGGGGTGAACAGGCGTGCATGTGTGCGGGCCTGTGGGAAAAACAACCGCCCCTGTGAGGTAAAGCGGAAAGGTTTAAAAACTTATCTTTTTTGGATTTTTTGAGGTTATGATGACTAATCTAGTGCTATATATGTGGGTGTAGGTGATCATTTGGATGATTCCGGTTCACGAGAGAGAGAGGGACTGGTCACGCCTGAGGGAGGCAGTGAGGGATGAGGAGTCGACAGTGCGAGACGCTTTGGTAGCGTGTGGGCTGCTAAAGTTTTTTGAGTGTTCGCTAGTACGAGCACAGGAGTATTTGTTGTAGTTTTTGATCAGGATGTGGAGCCTTGACCTACATTGTTTTATGGTGCGAGGTGAGAATATAGCCTTCACTGCGGTGGAGGATATATATTTCTTGACTGGGATCCCTTTTTGGGGAATCCCACTACCGACGGAGCCCGTAGTACCCCGGGATGGTCAGTTGAATGTCTTAGCCCAGAGATATTATTCAGGGGAGAAATTTATGTTGGGCTTTGTGGTGAGTATTGAGGCGATGGATGCCCTTGTGCATCGTTGCATGGCAACGATGATTGTGAGAGTCTACGGGTCTCTTGCGACTCAGTGGAGGTTAGTTGAGGATCATGGAGAGGGCATTGGTGAGCGAGCACTTCGCCTGGGGCTTGATGTTGCATGCCAAGATGGTAGGGAAACTTGATAGGTGTCATACTGGTGACTCAGGGAAGTTTTCCTTTGGGTCAATCTTGGTGGCATGGTTTCTGGAGAGGGTGTCGATGTTGCGCCCTAGAGTGTTGTTAGGTGCTCCTGGCATGCGAGAACCATGACTGAGGCGGTGGGCGATGATCCTGGTTCATCACGGTGGTGGGGAGGGTGGTCACTATTTCACAACTAAGGCTACACAGGTGTGGCGTCAGATGCCACAGATCATACTGCAATATCCCTATTTTGGGGTGGACTTCCGAGATGATATAAAGATGGTGTTACCACCAGGAGAGGTGTTCGACCACAGAGGTATGACGTGATTTTTGATGGTTTGATATTTAGATAGTATAACATGTTTTATATGTATAGATGGATGTTGATACTACCATTTTTTTGTTGTATGTGCATATGTGGGACCTCGCGGGCGAGAGGTGGAGTTGGTTAGAGTGCCAGCTCGTCAGGGGCCAGTGAGGCCTCTGTGGGGAGAGCCGCGAGCAGGAGAGCAATGATGATGGGATGATGCTAGGGTGAGGCCTGCTGATAATGAGAGAGTGGCTAGGCGACGCTGGTTCGATGACCCCGATGCAGGGCCATCGCATGCTCCTCCAGCAGAGGCCGGGGGAGAGTTCGAGGATGTTTTCCGTTGCTTGGAGGTGGTACTTCAGGGAGTGCTTAAGGGCATGTGGTCATGAATCTTGGATGAGGGAGTCCAGGAGTAGTGTGTGGGCGTTCCGATGGCATGGCAGACCGTGGTTCGGAGAGCAACTGTAATGGGGGCGACGATGACTGGGAGGTTGCCTCCAGGACCTGAGGGACCCCTAGCTGGTGGGGCCCCTCCTCCATAGAGAGGGCCAGGTGGTGGATCTTTAGAGGCGCCATCAGTGCCACTATATTTATGTATTTTTTGTATCTATATAGGTTGGTGAGCCCATTTTTTATATGGTGGTGTAGCGCCGTGTTGTAATTATAGGGGTAAGGTGGTTTACCTACCTACGAATAATGTACATGACATACTTTTTTTGTAAACACTTATGACACATTGACAGGTATATATATACGTATGGATATACATTTTTGGGATCTTTGTGGTGTTCACTTGTGTTGATGTTTGTTAGTGATTTTTGATGGTGTATAATCTATATGTTGTTGATAGACTGGTTATGATTTATGTATGCATACTGGTGTCTTGATGTGATAAATGCCAATATAACACTAGGTTATCCATATTATATGCTATTTGATTAAATTGTCTTACAATGTGTGTAAATGTGATGGAATCAAAATGTCGAGATAAGAGTCTAACTTGCAGGTATTTGCGGAAGAGGCACAGATCGCGGACACGGTATACATTGTTGAGCTGGAGGACAACCAATTGGGAATCTAATAAAACGTTAAGGTGGAGAACATGACGGTGACTGGCCTCAGGGATGAGGCTAATGACTATTGTGTATTTTGCTTGGTTATTGGTTGTTGACCCCAAAGATATGTCGCTGGAGTGGAGTAGCGTTGGGGAGGGGGAATAAAGGGCCCATGCGGCCGAAGCAAGATTCTGTGTCCAACACCTAGCTCCGTCAGCATAACTGATGTGGTAGGCTGGTGGGGGAGGCATATGTCAATCACACAAATGGTAAATTAGACGAAAGCATGGAGAAGAAGACTAAAAACTCTAAAAAAGCGTACATAAAGAACAAGCCTAGTTTAGTATGGCTACGCTTTTAGGTGTAATTTTTTTTAAGTACAACCCGTTGACGGGTTCTTTGAGAGGGTGACCTTTGGGGGAGGCCAGGATGTAGGCACCTTTAGTGAGGTAATGCTGGATGATGTAAGGTCCATGCCATAATGACTCGAACTTGCCATGGCCAAAGGTATTGTGAGAGATATCGTAAGCAAGGACGAGGTTGCCTTCGTTGAATGAGAAAAGGTTGACATGATGATCAAAGGTGGCCTTGGACCATTTTTTGGTTGCTTCATTATTCTGTAATGAAGACTGGCGGTCTTCATCATGACTCTAAGTTCAACAAACACTGCTCCATTGGAGCAGTGTCGGGTAATAGCTCAATAGCGGTGCTTAAGGTGGGAATTTCACATTCGATGGGGAGAGTGGCCTCGACCCCATGGACAAGATGAAATGGCGTGAAGCCAGTGGCAGTTTTAGCTACCATGTGATAAACCCATAGCGCGAAAAATAACATATGGTGCCAATTGGTCTTATGTTTGTTAACCATGTGCTGCAACATGGTTTTGAGGACCTTGTTGACCGCCTCTACCTATCCGTTAGACTGAGGGTAGTATGGGGAGGCAAAATCATGGGAGAAGCCTAACCGAGAGGAGAGTTTGACAAAGATCTCATTCTCGAAGTGTTTCCCATGATCGAAGAATAGTTGTAGTGGGACTTCAAAGTGGGAGATGACGTGGTTGAAGAAGAAGTGTGCTGTGGTGTCAGCGGTGTTGTTAAATGTAGGCATGGCTTCAACCCACTTAGTGAAGTAATCGACTGTGACGACGATGCATTTGTGTCCATTGCTGGATGGAGGGTTGCAAGTCATGAAGTCTATGCCCCATTTGAAAAAGGGTCCGACAGTAATGACCAAGTGTAGAAGAGCAGGTGGTGCTCATGCTTTGTTGGCATATAGCTGATATTTTTCATAGTGTTTCACAACATGGATGCAATCGTGAAACAATGTAGGCCAAAAATAACCATCGCGAATGATTTTTTGAGCGGTGGAAATCCCAGAGAGGTGACCCCCACAAGTGCCACTGTGGCAGTGGTTCAAGACTTGATCAACCTTGTTGATACTCAAACATCGGCAGAGTATAGTGTCGACCCCTCACCGATATAAGATATCATTGATAAGTAGGTAGCAGAGAGCCTAATGATGAATACGTCGATGATCATCTCGAGAGAGGTGGTTTCCAAATTTCTGTGTTCGGAGGTAGACGAGAAGATCGCTATACCAAGGGTCATCTGAAGCGATGTAAAAGAGATGTTCATTGGGGAAGTCGGAATTGACGGGGGTATGGTTGGTATCAGAGGTAAATGCCATGATGAATTCGATGAGGATGAGGGCTTTCTTTCTCTTGTGTGTTGAAAATTAGAGGTCATACTCCTGAAGGATGACGATCCATCAAGCAAATTTACCATTAATTTGCTGACGAATGGCAAGTATTGCATGGGGTTGGAATCTGCTACGACTTTGGTAGTTCAAAGCAAGATGTAATGGTGCAATTTCTAGACTACGAGGACAACTACAAGGGCCAATTTCTCTTTGTGATTATATTTCAAGGGTGTCCCTGAAAGATTTTTACTAATGTAGTAAATTACATGCTCACGATCATCGTCCCCTAGTTGGATGAGAAATCCTGCTACTGAGACGGCGGAGGACGAGATATAGAGGATGTAGTCACGGTTATAGTCGGGTGGACTAATTAACGAGGCATTGGAGAGGGCTGCTTTGATATCATCAAAAGAGTTTTGGGCATGTTCATCCCATTGGAATGGGATATCATGCCGTAAGAGGTGAAAGAAACCGTGTGCTCGAGTGGTGTAATCGGGGACAAAGCGACGTAAAAAGTTAGCTTTGTCTTGTAGGCTCTACAGGTGGCATAAATTCCATGGTGGGGGAATGTCCGTGATAGCTTGGACCTTGAGGGGGTCAACTGTAATGCCACATTCAGAGACAATAAACCCAAGGAGGCGTCCAACAGTAACATAAAACACACACTTGAGGGGATTTAAGTGGATGTTGTACTGGTGACACCATTTGAAGATGATTCGTAAATCATTGAGATGTTGAGTGCATTTTTTGGAGCGAGTGGTGAGATTGTCCAAGTAGGCGAGAATGATTTGAGCCAGATCATGAAAAATGTATGTCATGGCGCATTGGAAAGTGGCTCATGCGTTCTTGAGGCCAAAAGGCATCACACGATATGCAAAAGTTCCCCAGGGAGTAGTGAATGCGGTTTTGTACTGATCAACTGGGTGGATTTGAATTTGGTTGTAGCCAGAGAAACCGTCCATGAAAGATAGGGCCTTGTGACCGGTACAATCATCAATAATTTGGTCGATAAAGGACATTGGAAAGTTGTCCTTGGGACAGACGTGATTGAGATCGTGAAAGTTCGTGCAGACGTGGATAATGCCCTATTTTTTATTGATAGGGATGGGGTTGGAGACCCATGATGTATATGTGATGGGGTATATGAACCCTGCAACACATAATTTCTCATTTTAAGCCTTGATGGCTGCAGCTTTGGATGGGTGTAGCGGACGCTGTTTTTGACGGACATGTGTGATATCGGGCCAGGTGTCTATACGATGTTTGATAATAGAGGGATCAAGGCCCGACATCTCTATATATGACCAGGCAAAGATGTCTCGGTATTCTTGGAAGAGAGATTTGCAGGCGGATTTCTTTAGGAGAGCATGCAGCGCCAATGGTGATTTCCTCTGAGACCCCAGATTTGATGGAAATATTGATTTTGATGGTGGGGGAAATATTGGCCATATTTCCTTCTTCAAAAGCGTCGGGGGCAAGGATAGGGTTTTTGAACCAATCTATATGCCTCAGTGGGAGAAAATATTAGTTTCAACTACGTATATGAGGTTTTGGTTAGGAGGCACGATGATTTTCTATGAAGGAAAAAACGATCTATGGTGGAGCACGTCCCATGGGAAATCAAGTTTAGTTAACTCCTCAAGGATGTCTTCGTCACAGTGAAACCGTCGAAAATATAGGGGATCGAGAGGAGTATTTTCGATGACGTTCATTGTGGTGTTGTTTTTTGGTAGAAGTGATGGAGAGGGGGTATTGCAAGGAGGTTGCGATGGTTCGCTCGACATACACCAAATATCGAGATATTGTGAGTTGAAAACGGTAGTCGGGCGTAGAATTTCCGTGGGGAAATGAATTGGAGAATTAGGGGTAAATCCTCATATAAATCATCTAGGAACCATGGGGGAGTAGGGAGTGCCTCAGGATTTGGTGAGAAGATATGAACCACATCAAGTGATGGGGTAGGGGTACTCACTGGTCCTGCTAGAGGGGGGGGGTGTAGGGTTTTGAATTAGGGCCAGTTGGCGACGCCTTTATTCAATGATCATAGGACATTGATATGTGAAATGATCAAGTGATTCGCATAGAGAGAAGGGACATCTCATATGTTCATTGACTAAGGTCATGACATAATGAATGTCGGTGACATGTTTTAGGGTGGGTTCTTGCTGAAAGTGCTGGCTTACGACTATTAGCGTTTGCCAGAATTGAGGTAGCGTTGGAAAATGGTGTGTGTAATGGCCATATTATGAACAGATGGCACATGCAAATTTGGTTCACAATCCTTTGCTATTTGTGTTAAGGGAGATAGCGACAGTACTGGATGAAGCGACGAGTGGTGGTGGTGCTCAAGGGAGTTGAATTAGATTGTGTAGCTCGGGCAGAGATGGGCATTTGTTGGTGGGGTGTCCGTCTTTCTTGCATAGTGCGCAAGGAGGTTGGACACATGGGGGAAGTGGAGTAGTGGGATTTTTCTTTTTCCATTTCCCCCCAGCTGTAGCAGGGGTGCTAGTGAGTGGGATGGTGGGGGAAAGTATGGGAATTTGCATCATGATTCCTTCTGTTTGGGGAGGGAGGGATGGTTGAGGGACCATCTTAGGCAAATATAGATACCATCTTTGGATTGCCAACACCATGTTAGGAAGGGTGAGCGTTGTGGCTACCTGGAAAGCTTGTACACTGGGTGGGGGGTAAAATAAAGGGATTTGGGTAATGGCTTGGGGGACTGTTTCCCAAACCGGGATATGGCCCTGGGGGAGGGGAAGATCAGGAACGGGTAGAGCTGAACAAGTTCCAGGAGATTCCTGAGAGAGGTATTCTGTGACTAGTGGGACATAAGGGGTGAGAGAGGCCTTGGTGGGAGGGAGAGTATCTTCAGTTGTCGCTCCGTTGGTGGAAATGACACATACTTGTGTTGAGGGATGGATGAGAGGTGGTGCTCCGTGGTATGTCCCTAGCAAGGATGGGTTCTTAAAATCTTTGGGGCCCATCTCGATGAGTGGATAGGCATCTGGATTAGTGTGGAAAAAAGGGAGGATGTTGTCGACGTTGGATGAAGGGTTAGGCTCATAACATGATACCTGATCGATGGTAATGATCTTTCTGTTATGGGGAAATATCATGGTTCAGAACACAAAAGAGGCGACTTCCTTCATAGCATACATGTAGCTATGACCAAACAAAATATTATAGTCGAGTGGGGCATCGATAACCTCAATGTCAAAAAGGATGGTTTTACCCCCGAGTTTGACAGGGATGTTTTGGAAGAGCCCCTCGGGAGATGAGGGTTGTCCATTGTAATCCCTTAGAGTAATGGCAAAGGGTATTAGCTCTAGAGAGCCAAGTTTTTGCCATACGGTTTTGGACATGATGCAAGTGGATGCACCTTTGTCGATAATGCAGTAGTGGACTGTGATATTTTGGATTTTAACCGGTATTTGAAAAGCGACAAGAGTGGGGAGACAAGCTTCTCCACTGTTGAGATCAAATGTGATGGGTCGAGCATCAGTAGGGTCAATTGCCCCCAGGGTAGAAAGTAATGATTTTCATTGAGTAGGATAGGTTTGAAGAACTTCTAAGACTGACATGGTAGTGGGGGATTGTGCCAAGTCATCGACAAGACTATAATTGTGGGCTGTCGTAGCTTGAGGGTTGTGGACATTCCTGCGCAACGAGATGCAAAGAGGTGTTTTAGTATTAGGGCGTGGAATCATCAAAGGTGGGCCAGTCGTGACTAGGGTGGCCTCTGAAGTAGTGGGAGTAGGGTCAGAGGGTGTGTTGTATTGACGACCACACGTTTGTAGAAGGATTTCTTCCTCACTAGTGAGGAGGATAGTTCGATCTGTAGAAGTGCCTGAGTTGTGATATAGTCCTACCTGTGGTGGGGCAGGTTGCATCTCTTGTTGGGTGTTCATCACCCCTTGATGTGGTATGGGGTTTTGAAACACAACCGGGGGTGGGTGCTGCACATATTGCTGTGGGGCCAGCTAGGGGGCAGGCGGTACTGGGGGACGTGGTCCATTTCTAGATTCTTTCATCTATTTAAAGTTAGCTATTTGGGGGAAATGGTGAGTGTAATGGCCATATTCACTGCAAAGGGAACAAGGGAAGTTTGTCTGAATATTTTTGTTGTTATTCCCTTGGCGTTTGTTGTTATTTCCCCCTTGGGGGTTTTGGTTCCCCTGGTGTTGGTTACCCCCGGCAGGTTGGTTCTGATTTCCTCCTGGTTCAGGATTATTATTGTTTCGATTTTTTCCTTTCTTCCTAGCATTGTTCGACTGATGGGATGGATTATTCATATTCATCTGTTCAAAATTTTGATACCGCTGAACATGAGAGGGTTGAACAAAATTAACCCCAACATGTGGTTGTCCGTGTGGGGAAGGAANGGGGGAGCAGGGAAAGGAAAGTATAGATTATTCTGTGGTAATGATCCTTAGGATGTGTAGAAAGGCGTGACACTTTCACTAGTGTTTAGGGTGTAAGCAGAGGTAGAGGGGGTACCAGAACTAGGTTGGGCTGCAGGGTATATTGTGGGTGCTAGCGGTGGTTCGCTGGTGGGTGGAGGAAAGGTTAAGGGGTATGGTTGTGGATAAGGGGGAGGATTATAATAAGGGGGTCTACCATATGCTGGTGGATATTGAGGTGTGCCATACATTGGTGGTTGTTGGGGATATGAATTGTGGTGTGTAGTGGTACCAATCAATCCATCCGTTGAGTGAGACATCACAGGTTTGTCTTGGCCAAATGGAATGGGTCTCGGGGTGTCAGGTAGGACCGTATACAAGTACCTTGACTGTGAGTAAATGAGTTCGAACTGTTGGGCTTTGATAATGGGGGAAGGTGGTGGCCACGTCTTTGGAAAGGACAGAAACAAGTGATTTGAGGAACCAATTGAGACATTGTTGTGGAGTAGCTTTAGCTTTGTAGAGACTACGTCGCCGACGCCACTCGTGAATGTGGCCAATGATGTGCATGGCGGAGGTTTGATTAAATTCTGAGAGTAGTTCAAGGCCATTTTCATGACGAATTTGTATTTGAAAGAAGGTCAAGAAATCTTTGGCCAAGGACTCAAAGGTCACATGGGATCCAAATTTTTCTTCTACATACCATTTAGTTGATGGGCCAGTGAGTGTACATTGAAATAACCTTAATCGGACGGAATCATTCGTGATAATGTTTGAAGAGCACCATAAGTGAAAGGTCATGATATGGTTTGTGGGATTGTCTTCTGGTTTTCCTTCAAACTTGGGGATGTCTGAAGGATTTTTGGTAGGCATTGCAGGCCATGTGGGGTTGTGCAATATAGGATCATTGGTGAGTTTAGTCAGATCCGGTATGTTGAGGGAATCCAAGTATGGAATCTGAGGTGGTGGTGAAGGATTAGTTCTGACCATGGTGTGAGTGTTTTGTGTACCTAACCCTTGAGGGGGATGAGGTGGGTTTGTACTCCCCCCTTGAGAATATGTTGGCCCCCTGCTTCCGTGTAAAGGAGAGTGTGGGGATGTTGGACCTTGGGAAGTGGACCTAAGTAAAGTGGAACCAAGCAAAGCTGATCCCAAGACAGTAGCACTCACAGGGGTGTGGGAAAGTATGTCCGATGAGTTGGCAAGACTAGGAACTCCCCCAAGGATCGGAGGGAAATTTAGCAAGCGTCCAGAACGACGGGGATTCTGTGGGTCCCCTATGATGTCCGACTGGCAAAGTGGATGTGTGCAAATGGTAATGAGAGAAATTAATGAACAAGAGACTTTGTATAACTTGGACCTCCACAATATATCTCACAATCGTATGTAATTACAAGAACAACATACATAAATCAATAAATAAAGAAGCATACATGTGGTTAGGTGGATTTTGTCCACGTGGGAGAACAAAGAAAACAAATGTTCATGTCCTAAAAGACTTAACGTCCTTCCTCTTAAACAACACTGGACCTTCCAATAGCACTCGACAGTGGGGTCTGAAGCCACTAGAAGAGGAACTAGTGAAGGATGAAGTAATCAGTTATAATGAGGGGAAGAGGGTGCATATCCCAAAAGAGATGGCAATATTTCCCAATAGCCACACAAAATCCAATCAAGGTTCAATTGCAACCCACAATTGACACCGGGGTAGATGTACTAAAATTTGGTCACTAGGTAGCTCGGTCGAAGTGAGACATTTAGATTTTCAGCTTAAGAAATGGGTCATGGGCTAGATCCCGTCCAAGTGGTGGGTGCCTCAAGGGGGGACGCACAAAACAACCAGACCTCAGCCTTCAAACCTTCATGAGTATATCCCTGCCTTATGGTGTAGGAACACTTGACTTGGAGGATTTAAAGTTCCCTATTTAACAACTTCTATTGTTTGAAGATGTGAGAACTAGATAACGGGGAGTTATTTGGATGCCTGTCCCCAGAATCCTACCTAGACTAAAAAAAATCTTTTGGCAGTTAGTTTTTAGAATTTTTTTAGATGTGGTTGTTTGAGAGATTGGGGGTGTGAGCCAATCTTGTTGAAATTAAGGGGGAGTATATAGTTTCATCAAGAAAAGGGTGGGGTGTTTCAAAATCCCTTTGGAGGAAACTTACTTCAACCTCCAGGTTTCGAGATGAAAAACTATGTGAGTGAGTAGTGACTTTTGTGTGTGAACAAGTGAAAGTGTGCCAATATTTTTAATAAATTAGGTGTCACCTTGCTGCATGTGGACTTCGCTTGGTCCTTACAAGTCTTGATTACCTAATTAACTAAATGTCGTTGGTACAACCTTGCAGAATTTTAAAGTCCCTAGGAAACTAGCATGTGGACATGTGGGTCCTTACTATTCCTTTAACTCCCTAATGTGATTTAATCTAAGAAAGCTTTGAAACTATCCTAGATTGTGCATATGTGGGCATGTATGGACCCATTACAAAACCTTTTAAACTTCCCTAGTTATTTAATCTAACGAAGTAAACTTCAATCACTATCCTATCTTTGTAGCATGTGGGAATGTATGGGCCTGTTACAATCTTAAGATGTGTTTTGAAAAATAAACTAAGAGGAGTCCTAAGGGGGCTGTTGCCCTCTCCTAAATATTTTGTCTTTTTTAAGGGAGATGAAATTTTTCCTCAATCTCTTTCTGATTCTCAAGATCATTTTGAGGCGGAGAGAAGAGCATACTCAATGATTGATATCAATTTTTGGTCCCAATGCAAGTTTTATATGTGATCTAAAGATGATTCCAACTTATACTCATAGTTAAAACAAGCCATCCATGTGGCAACGTGAAAGGAAAAGAGAAAAAATTATGATTTTAACCCCCTAAGTGCCTATATTTTGACTAATATCTTTATATGGAGAGGGAATATAAGTGTGGTGTAGATTACAATGTGCATGGAATCAATTTTAAGAAGACTATGGGCCTTCCATAGATCACAAAATCTTACAATGTGTGTTTCTCTGCACAGGTGCGCGGGTCTCAGAATAGACAAAGGCGTTGTGGGCACCAATGCATGAACTAAAAGTGACTTATGGGCACTGGTGCACAGAAGGCGCTGAGCAATATAAGGGTTTTGGCACATGTGCGCTGAAGACACGCCTGTGGGTTAAAACAAGTGCGCACTGTCTGTTACACGACTGTGAATAAAATTTTAGATGAAATTCTCTCTACTCAACTTTGAACTTGGCTTTTTGCAGGTCCCTGCAAGTTAAATAAACAAAATAAAGAGCTAAAATAACCCAAATGGGGTAGGAAATTGATACCTTTCCCCAGTGGAGTCGCCAATTTGTTGCACCTCTTTTGTCACCTAAATGAGAAAAATAAGGGTGCTTACAAGCCCAGTTGGGTTAGCTAGGCAAGACAACAATAGAGGAAAGAGTTAGAAGTGTAAAGCATAAAAGATAAGAAAAGAATTAAACTAAGAAGGATAAAATCAATTAAACTAGAGTGCATAATGACATTAGAACAAGAAATAAACAAGGCTCATGCCACCAATGGAAAGGATTGTATTAGTGGAAAGAAAACACCAAAGAGAAAGGGGGACTTTGGGTCCCCTCTTCCTCCAAGGGAGGACTCTTAGACCCCCAAATATTGATCTCTTCTTACAAATAAGGAACTAAAATGAAATGTTGAAGAGAATCCAAAGCACATTCAATCTAGAGGTGATATGAATGGCTAACTAAAATGATGCTAGCATGCTCTTGATGAGGAAAGAGGATCCTCCAAGAGAATATCGAACAAAGTTCCTACCATGTGGACAGTTGATGGATTCTTAGTTTTCCTTCCGTGCTTCTTCCCACATAATTATTTGATTGTTTTTTCATAAATAAGAACATCTTATAAAGCCTGTAGGAGTGGAATTTAAAAAAATAAATTCTTTAGTTCCCTAACAATATCAAAATTAGGATATACGGGTGGTTTTGCTATCATTAGCCTCTCGGGAAATGGGGAGGTGGGGGGAGAGAAATTACGTCTTTATAAAGATTTTGTTGCTCAACTATGTTTTCCCCCTGTTCTATTTCTTTTGTTATGACCACAGTCGATGGTTTTATTGCTAGTTGTCTATCATTCTCATTCTCATGTTCTTGATGAATGTCACTTTCCTCAGAAGAAACTATACGCCCTGGTCTCAACTGGAGTTCATTGCACCCTAGAGAGTTTGTTTCACCCTTCAAATTCTCAACAATTTGCATGAGTTGGACTGGTTTTTAATTAGGATTAAGGTTGGGTTGAGCTGGTAATTGAGGGTGCATTTGACGTTGGGGATTTGTTGGCAGCCAATTCAATTTTTTCCATTGCCCTATAAGCTGCCTACAACTATGACTTCTGAACTTCAAATTACCGTCGCTTTTTGCAAATAGACGATATTTTCATTTCTTGCGACACTTGCAAATTGCTCTTGATTTAGTTTTCACAACTGAAAGTGTGAAAACTCCTCCATCGTTAGTTGAACTGTCATGATTTTTTTTCATTGATATTCTGAAAGGCACTTACCTTTGGTTTATTATTAAGTGGCTGAAATGATTTTTCGAGCTATTTCCATTTGCCTATTCTTACTTTGATTGCGCAACTTGACTTTTATTTGATTGATAAGGCATTGAGCATGTAAATTTATGTGTTATACTTGATTATATAGGGGTCATGGTTGATTTTGGTTTTTATATGATGTGATCCTTATTATTATAATCTCTCGGCTTATCGATTTTATCTCTTGTCACAATGTTTTATAAACTTTGATTACACATTATGCAACAAGCGTGTGGGTAACATATGAGTTTGATTTCATATTGAATGGAAATAGTTTGAAGTTATACAATGGCGCATATTTAATTTATGGTTTTGGTTTTACATTGATACAATGGCGCATTGGTATATTATCCACCGTTTAATTCTTGGGTTGGCCGAATATTTTGGTTTATGTTATGATTGATTGAACAGCGTTGTACTTTGTCATTACTGCTATGCATGGCGGTGGATAATCCCACCACCCTCGCATGCGCACATTAATTTGCTTCCCCTTTCATCGTTCTCAGCTGTTAGCCCAAACGATTTTGCTCCTGTGTGTTTAATCCGAACCCTACCATGTGCCCGCACCACGGCTCCAGTCGTAAGGGCTGAACCCAATGGTTGCCAATCTTTGTTGATGTTCGACAGTGCTTACAACGTCCTTGAGGAATTTGGATGGCTTCCGTTCATACGAAAGTTTGATGGCTTTAACCCTTGCGTGGCTCGGCAATTCACATTAACCTTTGATGGTTGCCGAGCCAAGGTTGGGGATGTCCAATTGGAAATTGACGAGCAATTTCTCAGTTTGGCTACCGGTCTGCCTGCTACTGGATAGAAATGGTCAAAAAATTGCAAAGTGGAAGATGTCCCGTGGACATTGCTCTTCCAATATCGAAAGGTGAACTCCCGTGACAAAGGTTTACCCACAAATATGCTCAAGCAACGTTGGCACGACTTGCTGATGATAAACAAGAAGTTTATCACCTGCGAGGGCCGGTATGGTCTCATTTTCTTGTACCACCTTCGGCTACTTATGGTTTTCATGGGATATGAGATTAATATGCCTTATTACTTGCATAGGAGTCTATTTAAAATGTCTAAAAGATACAAATGGAACCAGGCCAATAATAGCCTTTTCACTTTGGGTTAATTAAAATGCTTGTGGTTTGTCATTTGGGGTTACACCGAGACTGTTGGAATGATTTTCTTAATCGCAATAATTTTGAGGACTCAAGACCACCACAGGTTGACAAACCTGTGGTGAGTGAGAGCAAGTCAGTACCCCCTGTGCCTTACAGTGCTCTGTTACCTAAACCCCTACCCGACTCACCTATTGACCTACCCAATTCTGTGACCAAAGATGTCGAAACTGTTAAACTCGTAGCTAAAAGGCCTAAAACCAAACATACTGCAAATTCTAAAGGTAAAAAGAACGCCCGATTAATCTCGCGCATGGAAAGAAACAAACCGAAAACTCTTGTCAACCCTGACCCTATCATGGTGAGTGAAGATTCTAACTCGGAGGTTGAACGTTACCTGGCAAGTGAGCATCCCTATTCGGAAGGTCTGTGTGACAAACCCTCATATGACTTTATGAAAAACCTACCACCTTGCTTGAAAAATGACCCTAATTATCCAGGCATCAAAATGCCTTGTGAAACCCCCGGTGACTCGTCAAAACCCCCTCCTACTCTATCCGAACCAGCTGCTCCACCATGTGATTAGTGTGGCTCATGGTTAGAAAGGTATTACCTTGATGTGCCAATGCTACAGTCCCGAATTCATGCTCTGGAAGATCAAGTCGCAAGGCTCACGAGTCAAAA
>JASDQU010880774.1:57120-78903 GCA_032191745.1 Picea mariana
TCCATCTCTCTCTTCCTCCCATCACATCACCCGCTCTCCCTCCTCGTCTCCTTATGGCACACCCGTCCTCCACCCACCTTCGGGTCACATCCCCTTATCACTCCCGCCTATCATCTCCTGCCAGGTGTTCTATCGCTCACCTCCATCTAGGCATATGGTCCCCATCCCACCTACTGTCACGGACTTTCCTCTGCCCCCACATCATCACCCCATACCACTTCACCTCTGACCTATCCTAGCACAGTACCCATGTTTTTCGACGCCCGCACTTTCCCGGTCACCTTCCATATGCCACGTCTATCCATATGGTCATCTCTCATCTCACCTCCACATTGATCATGCCATCGTCTCCACCAGATCCTCGTCCACGCCGTCCCACTCGGTCCCTGCTAGCATAGGGGCAGACCCAGGGTTCAATGCTACAACAACGCACCAACAAAACCCTAACTATCGGCCCTTTCGAAAACACCTGCGAAGTAGATGAAGTCTCACCCGAGGTAGAGGTAGGGGTGGTTGCAAGACTCAAGTGTCTGCAACCTTAGCTGGAACACAGATCTATGATTATGATACTTAATAGAGCACTTAGCACCATCACATCCTCAATATGCAATCAATATCTACTTCATTGATAAAACAAAGCTTCGCAGAATTCACACTGATCTAAGGTAATTAAGCACTTAGCACAACAAATGAATCAGATCTAGCAGAAGAAATCTCTAAGCACATTCATAGAAGTCAGATCTAACATTCTTACACATTCTTAGCACAAAGCATGAACAAATTTATCTATTTCTATCAAAGCACTTAGCAAGAGAGTCATAAACACATTAAGACAAGCACAAAGCATAACACCACAGTGTTTACGTGGTTCACCCCCACCCTGGGGCTACGCCCACCAACTCTTCTTCTTTATTGTCTTCAGTTAATAGGTTACATGCACAGAGCCTCCGAACCCTTCTCCACATAGGATAGAAGATATGTGCAGCTCACTATATCCTTCTTCATTGTGTTCCAACACTAAGCCTTCCACAATCTCACTACAATGACTTGCACTTAGCTCTGCAAGTCTCACACATTCATGCACAAATCCTTACAGACTCTATGTGCACTTAGCATACATTCACATCACATAGATGCACCACCACTTCTATCTATCCTAAGCATCTATTTATATATTACAAAATAGGCCTAAACATGGGTAAACCCATGGGCCGACATCCCATTGCCATTACATATTCCCATATCCCAAAAAGGACCCAAAAGGGGGTCGAGATCCCACAATCTCTGCTTTGTCTTGCGCTCCTCCTTCGACAAGCTATCGAAGTCCAAAAATAGGTCAAACTTGAGCAAATATCAACAAAACCTAGTCAAGGGCCAACAGGCCCCCAACACTCACCTATGACTCATCCCGAGTAACTCTGATGTAGATAGTTCTGCTTCGAATGCTTCAAGCTTAGCTCAAACTGCTTCGACTTGATGTTGTGCTATGCACTCTTTTTCAACAAATTCTTGAATGACTGCATCATTCACAGTTCCTTCCAGGCGTTGTTCTGTCGTGGTTCTAACCTACTCCAGTTCTTCTCCCTGGCCTTCTACCTATGTAAAGAATTGATAGGCCTTATCTTGTACCGGTTGGAGTTTCTGAGTTATTTCCATAACTTTGCTATGGATATTATGGATTTGTTGTTGGATGGTTCACTGCTCTTGATATCTCTTCATTCTCTCCACAGCTGATAGAGACTTCAGTTGCACATATAGTGTTTCTACGTGTTGCTTCGCTTCCTGGAGATGTGACTCTAGTGCCTGCAACTTTGGGTTCTCAGTAAGTTTCTCATATGTCTGGTCACTGTGATCAATGAATTGCTTGCATTCTAAGGTAAGGGCCTTCAGTCTGTCAACTCCATTGCAGGTAGTGGCTTCTCGCTAGTCTCTTACATCCTTTGGAGTTGTCGGTACAGTGTGTAGATCTAAATTTGCTATGCGTTGTTGGAGCTACTGGATCACTTCTTCAAGTTGTGCTACTTGCTTCATGACTTGATCCTCTACCTTTAATTCTACGACAGCCACAGAGTGAAGTGCTCTGTTGAATGTTTCCTTCACTTCGAGTTGCTCGGCGAGCAACTGTTCCTTGCCTTGCTGTAGCTGTGCCTTTTCTTCATCGAACTTCGCTTGGAGAGTGCTCTTTTCCTATTCGGAAGCTCGTCATTGTTCTACAAGTACTCCTTGTACTTATACCAAAGACTGGGTGGCTTGCACTCATTGAAGATGAGCTTCGACTGTATCAACTATTCTATGGAGTTGAGCCAGCTCATCTCCCACTTCTGGCTCTCCTGACCTAGTGAAGACTACGTGACTGGATTGTAGGGCTTGTTGTACTCCTCGAAGTTTAGTTGTGATTCGATCACATAGATCCCCTTGCTTTGCTTCTTGCTTCTCTGCTATCTCCAGCGAAGCATCATTCAACACTGCTACAAGGAAGTCAAATTCATCAGAGGTGAGGATGGTCTGCATCTTTGTCATAGTGGCCTTCAATTTTTTTCAGGAGGAAGGTTTCGGAGGCGAACCTTTCCTGTTTTTCAGGGGATCAACCTCGTCACCCTACTGCTGCTCGACGTCTATATCATTCAACTCTGCATCATCACCTCCTTGCTCAGGTGAGATGGAAGTGGTCTTCATGGATGCAATGTCTAAATCATGGACCTCTTCAGTCTTCTTTGTCTTTCTCAGCCCAGGTGTATACTGTACAGTTTCTGGACTATCTATATCAGATATCTCCACAGGGCCTGCTGGAATGAAGAGGTTCGTCGACCAGTCCTTGGTGATCTCGTCCAAGTCCTCCTCCGTTAGCTTGTAGTAGGACTGAAGTTGTTTCTTGTGCTCGTCGGTGTGGGTTGTGATATAAATGAAATGGCGGTCTGCGTTGAACTTCATCAAAGGCCTGAACCTATGTAACGTATTCGGAGTTATGCAAGGCTCAGACTGTATGGATAGATTCAACTGGTTGTAGTATGTGTGGAACACGACATTTGACTACGATTTCTTATTCATGTCACCTGAGTACCACGATGTACTAAACTTCATGGCCAATGGTTCAAATGCCTCTATGTCCAGGAAGGTCGCACCTTCCGGCATCTCCCAGGAAATGAAAGCAATTAGGATCAATAGCCAAATGAAGTGGAATTTGTACCCTTGATCTTGGGCTTCTCTACAGTCAAGTTCTAATTGGTTCACCAGTTACTGTGCCCAATTCATTTGTAGGCCCTTCACACACTTCCCTGCGAGGTCAACTACAAAACCAGTCACTTGGGTGGGTCGATTCTTGCGTACTAACTTCCCTGCAATCATCTGATAGGCGAGGCACTGCACCGCTCTATATAGAAGCTACCTTGTAGCCTCGCGTTCCTTTCTCGACATTTCCATAAGTGTCCTTGATCCTTTAAGTGAGAGCACGGTCCATGGCTTTTCCAGGATATAATTTTTGTGGGTCAGGTCCTTGCATACTAAGCTCGGTGATCCAATTTATCAATGTTAGATCCACTATTATGCGACGGTTTAACCATAGATAACCTCCATGGTAACAAGACAACAATAATTTGACACGTGCATTCACCTCCTAGTGTCGTCCGAAATGTAGAATCTTCATAACGTTCAGCAGGGTGGACTGCACGAGGTTATGTGTCCATGACTGAGGGACGATCTTCAAATTCTTTCCCTTTGTTCTGGTCAGGTGCTTATGCGGGGCGAGCATGTTTTAAACTTTTTATTTGCCAAGGTTGAAGTCACTAAACTTCAATGCTGCAATCTTATCTTGGTCCGTGTGAACTACACGTAACCCCTTTGGGAGGTAGGTAGTGACTAAGGCATACTCAAAATATCTAGGTACGTTGTCGCAGTTTACGACACTGCTCAAAGATGGTATATAAGTAGGTAATATGCTTAGAATCAACTTAGCATTCACGAGATCATCCCTGTGCTTAGTTTACTTCTCATCTGATGATCGGGATGGTACGGCTCGAGCAGTTGACAGAGAGGTTGGCAGTCCTCTCGTGGATGATGCTTGTACACTTGTGGATAATCCTCTCTCTGACATGACTCTTTCAATCATCAAGTCGGTCAAAAATTCTTCAACAACTTTCTCTA
This sequence comes from Picea mariana, assembly GCA_032191745.1. NCBI lineage: Eukaryota > Viridiplantae > Streptophyta > Pinopsida > Pinales > Pinaceae > Picea > Picea mariana. The sequence continues at coordinate 61,261 of JASDQU010880774.1, forward strand.
CGGTGCTCAATTCGTCCGACATACACACTCGAGGTTAACTATCGTGAGTTTGAAGAATAAATTAGACACAGTAGTGAGATAGAAAGCAAGAGCGCAATAGTCACTGTATAAACTCGGCCTAGTCTATGGGCTCAAATTATCAATTAGCAAAAGTGTTCTCGATGTGTGGCGCAATGGGATAAATAGGTAACTCGACAATGGTTCGCTTGCAACGGGTATGAAGCTTCCATTAACCCCATGATTTCCGTTATGGCGTGGTTCAATGGTCTAATAATGAACCATAATTTCCTTTCTCCCTGTTTGGAGCGTCAATCAAACAGTTATAATGTCCCCAATGGCTATATTACTTCGCCATGGCGAAGTGCCATGTGTCGTTGTTCTGATATCTCGACGAAGCTCCAATTTTGCAAATTTCCCTCCTGCGAAGTTCCCTCTAGAACTTTCTGTAACTTTTCAATCGTAGCCCTCTTCTTACTTAACTTCCTAGCCTTCTTTCCAGTGATCTTCATCTCGGTATGTCTTTTTCTATTCTGATTATTACCTTCGTTTGACATAGTCACTGCGTGTTGTTGAGATTCCTTCCTAGGATTCGAGGGTAATACTTTTTCTTTATCTGGGATAAGTACTTCAGTCTTCTATTGGTCTTCTAGGGTTCTTTCAACTTTGACATCAGGGTCTCTGGTGTTAAATAGCTTCGATATGTTCTCATGTTCTGCAATCAAATGTGTGATCCTTCTAGTCATGAATTCTTTTAACTCCTGCTTCTATTGTTCTAACACTGCTTCTTCTTCTTTCCTTCTGGCCTGGTCTCTTTCAATCCAAGGGTTGGCTAGTAATATGGTAAACGGGGCAATGTCTTCAATAAATTTAATAATCTCAAAATCTTCTTCTGTCGAAGTTCCATTAACATGCATAGGTACATGAGCGAGAGTCCCACATAGGTTTACCAGTTTTCCTCTGAATAATCCTATTCCTCCTAATGAAGGAATCATAGCAGGCTTCCCTATAGCTTCCCAAGTTCTCTCTATCATGATATTCACCTATGTTTCCTCATCTAGAACACAGTCAATGTCGAAGTCTCCTATTCTTGCTTCGATGCATTCTTTTTCTTTGAATATCCCCAATAAGATGATATGTCGGTGGTCATTCAAGGTTTCTTTCATCTGTAACAATACTTTCTCTTATTCTTTCTAGGATTCTACCATTTCTGTATCTTCCTTAGGGTTTTCCTGATTCAGTTTCATTCTTTCAAGATTAGAAATCATTCTAGGGCAATCCAACACTTCATGGTCCATAGCTTTACAACAAAGACAACTATGTCTTCTTCTAGGGCATTCCTTAGCAAGATGTCCTAGTCTTCTACAACTGTAACAGAGGGTTAATCCTCTCTTTATTTTAAATGATCCCCAGCTTCTCTTGTACTGCACACTAGGATCATAGGAGCTAACCTGCAACAAATTCTTTCTAGGATCCTGCATCCACTTGTTAGTCCAAACATTCTTTCTATGCATAGGTATAACATATCTTTCACTATTCTTGTCAGATCTATTAATATCAAATCTTCCTTCATCTAGCTACCCTAGTTTTCAAACTAGGATAGACTCTATTAAACATACCTAGATCCATACTCTAGAAAAAAAAAATTCCACTTATCTTACTTCTACAGAGAACAAAGCTTCCAGATCTAAAACTTTTCACTATTCTTACCTTTATCAGAGAACAGAGCTTGCAGATCTTACCTCTTTTAATCAGAAATTCTCACTTTTACCTTTCTTAGAGCACAAAGCTTTCAGATCTTGCTTCTCTCTTTCATATCCAACTTCTTTTCTTCATATCGGGCTTCTTTCTTTTAGCACAGAGCTTTATAAATCAAGTAGAATACTGCGCACTAGAGCAATAAATCTATGCACAGAGCTTTCAAAAATTCAAGATGAATCTTTGCACAAAGCTTCTTCTTTCTCAGTTCCCAACAATCACAGTTTCAAGTCCCAGCAATGGAACCATTTGTTAGCACATGGGCAGAACCAGGGTTCAACACTACAACAACGCACCAACAAAACCCTAACTACTGGCCCTTTCGTCAACACCTGTGAAGAATATGAATTCTCACCCGAGGTAGAGGCAAGGTTGGTTGTAGGACTCAAGTGTATGCAACCTTAGTTGGCACACATATATGTGATTATGATACTTAATAGAGCACTTAGCACCGTTAGATCCTCAATATGCAATCAATATCTACTTCGTTGATAAAACAGAGCTTCACATCATTCACACTGATCTAAGGTAATTAAGCACTTAGCACAACAGATGGATCAGATCTAGAAGAAGAAAGCACTAAGCACATTCATAGAAGTCGAATCTAACATTTTTACATTATTAGCACAAAGCATGAACACAATTATCTATCTCTATCAAAGCACTTAGCAAGAGAGTCATAAACACATTAAGACAAGCACAAAGCATAAAAACACAGTGTTTACATGGTTCACCCCCACCATGGGGATACGTCCACCAACTCTTCTTCTTTATTGTCTTCATTCAATAGGTTACATGCACAGAGCCTTTGAACCCTTCTCCGCATAAGACAGAATATTTGCGCAGCTCGCTAGATCCTTCTTCCTTGCGTTCCAGCACTAAGCCTTCCACAATCTCACTGCAATGACTTGCACTTAGCTCTGCATGTCTCACACAGTCATCCCATGAATTTATAGTTCCTCCCCCTAGTCCCATAAACCATCATAAAATTGTTCCTTTCAAAGTGGAAGGAAATAGCTTTATTTTTTGGGGTTTAGAGGTATAGTCATAGCCTCTACATAGGACACCAAGCTCAAATAAGAACACGTCAGGGTCCTTTGATATCAATCCATTGAAGGTTGAAAGAATCTGTAGTGGAATGGATTTCATTGAGGCATTAGCAACTGGATCAACTATAGGATACTCCAAAGTGGAAGTCTAGGGTCATGGTTGATTTTGTTGTGCCATTTGGTCGAAAATGTGACACTATCCTTCAGGGATTTCTTGGTCTGGGTGTTCTATTCGAGGTGATTGATTACTTGGTCCCTTAGGAGATTTAATCGTGCTACCTATGTCTAGGATTTCAGGTGTTCCTTCTCCTACCAAAATCATAGGAGATCCAGGTTAAGGTGGTGGTGGGTTTGCCTCAATAATTCCAATGGTCTCCCCTTCTCCCTCTCTCAAATTAAAACAATTTCCCTCTTCTAAAGGAATGAAAAGTGGAGTGTGTGTATTTTGGAAGATCTTTTATTTTCCTTCAGTTCCGCTATGAACCTCAGCATGATCTGCTTCAAAATCCTCGATCTTGGATCAAGTTGCTTCGACYTGTTGCTGCGCCAAGGCCTCCTGCTCTACAAACTCTTGGATAACTGCTTCGTTGACAGGTCCCTCTAAGCGTTGTTCAACTACAACRATGACTTGTTCCATCTCTTCTCCTCGGCCTTCAATCTCCTCAAATAATTGGCACGCTTCATCYTGGACTGGTTGGAGCCTCTGAGTCACTTCCATGACTTTTCTCTATATGGTGTGGACATGGTGTGGACCTGTTGTACCCCTCTGAGTTCTGTCTCAATCCTATCATACATGGTTGCTTGCTTATCTTCTGTGTTTTATTCATCACTCAAGAGMACACCAACAAAACCCTAACTACTAGCCCTTTCGGCAACACCTGCGAAGCAGATGAAGTCTCACCCGAGGTAGAGGCAGGGGTGGTTGCAGGACTCCAGTGTCTGCAACCTTAGTTGGGACACAGATCTGTGATTACAATATTCTATCAAAGCACTTAGTAGTTACAGTTCATCAATATTTAACCAGTATATGCTTCGCAGTGAAAACCCTAATCACAGAGCATCGCAGTATTCACCCAGATCTAGTATAGTTGAGAACTAAGCACATTCACATGGGTTAGATCTATAACTTATTCATATTATTAAGCACAAAACATTAATAGATCTATCTATCATTTATCTATGCCAAATCACTAAGCAAGTAAACACATAAACACATCAATACATCGCACAAAGCATAACAACACAAGATATACATGGTTCACCCCCAACTTGGGGCTACGTCCACCAACTCTTCTTCTTTGTTATTATCTTTTGTCAATATTCTACATGAACGAAGCCACAAGATCCTACTCCGCATAGGACAAGAGATCTACGTGCACCTCTCTAGATCCTCCTTCCCCAAGCTAGGTTATATCACAAAGCTTCTACTCAATCTCTTACAATCACTTGCGCTTAGCCTTACAAGTCTCACACAACATGCACAAAACATGTACAACTATCACCTGCACTTAGCACTTGGTATCACACACTTGCGACTTTGCACTTAGCATCACATAAGCCCCCTACTTACATCACCTATATTTCTATTTATACATTACAAAATGGGCCTAAACATGGGTAAAAACCATGGGCCAACATTCCCATACTTGTTACATAAGCCCAAAACCCAAAAATCCCTAAACAAGGGGTCGAGATCCCACGATTTCTGCTTCGACTTGCGCTCCACCTTCGACAGCTTATCGAAGTTACAAAATAGGTCAAACATGACCAAGGATCCTCAAAACTTGGTCAAGGGACAACATCCCCCCAACACTCACATGTGACTCATCCCGAGTCACTCTAGTCTGGGTAGCTCTGCTTCAAAATCCTTGAGCTTTGCTCGAGCTGCTTCGACCTGTTGCTGCGCCAAGGCCTCTTGCTCAACGAAATCTTGGATAAATGCTTCGTTGATAGGTCCCTCTAATCGTTGTTTGACTACAGTGATGACTTGTTCTAGCTCTGCTCCTCGGCCTTCAATCTCCTCAAACAGTTGGCACACTTCGTCCTAGACTGGTTGGAGCCTCTGAGTCACTTCCATGAATTTTCTCTGTATGGTGTGGACCTGTTGTACCCTCTGAGTTCTGCCTCAATCCTATCATACATGGCTGCTTGCTTGGCTTCTGGGTTCTACATAATATCCCTAACTACCTACCTATTGTCTCATCTTTAATATTATCAATTATGTTTTAGTTTTGTGATTTGAATTTCCTTTCAACAGTTAAGATAGACTCGTTAATGTGTTGATTCTTTTAAGAATTGGTTATGTTATTCCATTTGCAGAGAATATATGTTCCATTTAGAGATTATCGATTGTTGTTCCATTTCCATTTGTTGTTAATTTATCGATTGTCAATTCCTTTCATTTAAATTCGCATTTGTTGTTCCTTTTATTAAATTCGCATTTGTTGTTCCTTTTGTTTAATTCACATTTGTTGTCCCTTCTTAAATATTCAGTAGAACGTTGTTCCTTTCCAAAAAATTAATTAATCATTGAGAGATTGATTCATTAAGTGTTTTCGTAGATTAAATTACCGTTTTTTAGATAAATGAATGAATTCAGTAAACTGATTGATTCTTTGATTCACAGTGTGTTATTGTCTATACTATAATTCTGTTGGCTGAGTTATTAGTTTCGTATTTTTTAGTTAATGCATGAAGAACTTGATTATTGCAATAATTTAGATAGCGTTAGATTTGCTGTAACTGAATTATCTACATGATTTAAACCTTTATGACTATCTACATAGACTTTAATAACATTCTTGGGAGAAAAGATGAATCCTCAGTTGATAAAATTAATGTTAGACTAAGGTTGTTTTTAGGACATCTTTAGAGCCCAACATTTTGGCACCGTTGCCGGGGAGAATGTCAAAGATAGTTGTTGGCCCTTGACCAAGTTTTGAGGAACACTTGGTCATATTTGACCATTTTTGGACTTCAACAGTCTGTCAAAGATGGAGCGCCAGGCGAAGCAGAGATCACGAGATCTCTGCCCACTTTTGGGACCCTTTTTAGGGTTTTGGGTTAATGTAATGGGAAAGGGATGTCGGCCCATGGGTTTACCCATGTTTTAGGCCTATTTTGTAAAGTATAAGTAGCCAAGCAATGTAAGAGAGAGGAAGAAGAGAAGCTAAGTTCTAGTAAAGGATTTGTGTATATTATGTGACCAACTTGTAGAGCTGAGTGCAAGTGCTATAAGTGCTGAGTGCATGGATTGTAAGAAGTCTATGTGCTAGATCTACCCGGGGAAGGAGGATCTGGTGAGGTGAGCGTAGATCTCCTATCCTATGAAGAGTACAAGTGTGAGCTCTGTGCTGTAACCTGATTGACCAAGCTAATAAAGAAGAAGAAGACTTTGTGGATGTAGCCCCAGGGTGGGGGTGAACCACGGTAACTATGTGTGTTATGCTTGGTATTTCAACCTAATGTGTTGGTTTCTTTCCATGTGTTATGCTTTGATATGATTCTTCTATGTGCTTTGCTATGATACTCTTAGATATATCCACTTTTCTTTGTGCTTCTTAGATACATGGGTGTAGATCTAACATATATGAAAGTGCTGAGTGCTAAACCTATTTTGTTTTTACTAAGTGCTAACTTAACCTATATCCAAGTGAATGCTGCGGTTCTCTGTGCCATCTGCAAAGTGCCTTGAGGGTTAAATAATGATGAACAATATTTACTAAAGTACCTTCTAAGAGTAAGAATCACAGATCTGTGTCCCATCTAAGGTTGCAGACACTCAAGTATTGCAATCACTCCTGCCTCTACCTCAGGTGAGACTTCATCTGCTTCGTAGGTGTTGTCGAAAGGACCGGTAGTTAGGGTTTTGTTGGTGCATTTTTGAAGCATTGAACCCTGGGTCTGCCCCTGTGCCAACAAATGGTTCCATTGCCGGGACCTAAAACTGTGATTGCTGGGAACTGAGGAAGAAGAAATGTTGTGCAAAAGTAAGCTCTGTGCCAAGATCTATTTCCCTAGTGCACAACTTTTTACTCGACCTGTGAAGCTTTGTGCCAGTAATAAGGTCAGATCTGAAGAAAGGAAGATTAGATCCAAAGAAAAGAAGCAAGATATGAACGCTCTGTGCTCTAAGAAAAGTAAAAGTGGAAATTTCTGAAAGAAAGAAGTCAGATATGCAAAAAAGAGGTAAGATATGTAAGCTTTGTGCTCTAATAAAGGTAAAATAGTCAAAAGTTCTTAGATCTGGAAGCTTTGTGCTCTGTAGAAGTAAGATAAGTGAATTTTTTTGTTTCTAGAGCATGGATATAGGTATGTTTGATAGATTCTATCCTAGCTTAAAAACTAGGGCATTAATAAATGAAAGGAAGTTTGATATGAATAGATCTGATAAATATAATAATAGATATGTTATACCTATGTATCAAAAGAATGTCTGGACTAACAAGTGGATGCACGATCCTAGAAAGAAATTTTTGCAGGCTAGCCACTATGATCCTAGTTAGCAGTACAAGAAGAGTTGGGGATCATTGAAGAGAAAGAGAGGATTAACTCTTTGTTACAGTTGCGGAAGACCAGGACACCTTGCTAAAGAATGCTCTGGGAGAAAACCTAGTTGTCTCTGTTGCAAAGCTTTGGACAACGACGTATTGGATTGCCCTAGAATGATCTCTAAGTTGGAAAGGATGAATCTGAATCAAGAAGACCAGAAGGCAGATCCAGAAAAGGCAGAAACCTAGAAAGAATCAGAGAAAATATTAATATGGATAAAAGAAACCCTGAAGGAACATAAAGATGTCCGATTACCAGAGATCTTCAAGGAATAGGAGCAAGTCGAAGCAAGATCATGTTGAGGTTCATAGCAGAACTGAAGGAAAAGAAAAAATCTTCCAAAATACACACACTTCACTTTTCAGTCCTTTAGGAGAGGGAAATTCTTGTAATTTGAGAGAGGGAGAAGGGGAGACCATTGGAATTGCTGAGGCAAACCCACCACCACCTGAACCTGGATCTCCTATGATTTTGGTAGGAGAAGGAACACCTGAAATCCCAGACATAGATAGCACAATTAAATCTCCTAAGGGACCAAGTAATCAATCACCTCGAATAGAACACCCAGACCAGGAAATCCTTGAAGGATATTGTCACATTTTCGACCAAATGGCACAACAAAATCAGTCGTGACCCTAGACTTCCACTTTGGAGTATCCTATAGTTGATCCAGTTGCTAATGCCTCAATGAAAGGCATTCCACTATAGATTCTTCCAACCTTCAATGGATTGATATCAGAGGACCCTGACGTGTTCTTATTTGAGCTTGATGTCCTATGTAGAGGCTATGACTATACCTCTAAACCCCAGAAACTAAAGCTATTTCCTTCCACTTTGAAAGGAAAAATTTTATGATGGTTTATGGGACTAGGGGGAGGAACTATAAATTCATGGGATGACTGTGTGAGACTTGCAGAGCTAAGTGCAAGTCATTGTAGCAAGATTGTGGAAGGCTTAGTGCTGGAATGCAAGGAAGAAGGATCTAGCGAGCTGCGCAAATATTCTATCTTATGTGGAGAAGGGTTCGAAGGCTCTGTGCATGTAACCTATTGACTGAAGACAATAAAGAAGAAGAGTTGGTGGACATATCCCCAGGGTGGGGGTGAACCATGTAAACACTGTGTTTTTATGTTTTGTGCTTGTCTTAATGTGTTTATGACTCTCTTTCTAAGTGCTTTGATAGAGATAGATAATTATGTTCATGCTTTGTGCTAATAATGTAAGAATGTTAGATCCAACTTCTATGAATGTGCTTAGTGCTTACTTCTTCTAGATCTGATCCACTATTGTGCTAAGTGCTTAATTAACTTAGATCAGTGTGAATGATGTGAAGCTCTGTTTTATCAATGAAGTAGATATTGATTGCATATTGAGGATCTGACGGTGCTAAGTTCTCTATTAAGTATCATAATCACAAATCTGTATTCCAACTAAGGTTGCAGACACTTGAGTCCTGCAACCACCCCTGCCTCTGGCCCTCTACCTCTGGTGAGAATTCATCTTCTTCACAGGTGTTGCCGAAAGGGCTGGTAGTTAGGGTTTTGTTGGTGCACTCTTGAGCATTGAATAAAACACAGAAGACAAGCAAGTAACCATGTGTAATGTCCCCACTTTGGGACATCATCACAGTGCAGAGGGTTATGATGACCAGAGTAGCCAGATGGATGTTATAGCGAGTACAGGGGTTATTGAGAGGAATTGTGGGGTCTAGCTTGCATTTCTCATCATATTCCATCATTATGAGCCATTCCGCACAGGTTGGCTTTGGTTCCGTTGCATTCCGACGATTTCCATGATTTTGACTATTTTGAGCTATAAGTCCATGAAATGCACTGAAGAGGTCATTTTGGGCACATTACTTGGAGGAACCTCTTATTGTGATAGCTCATTAGAATCAGGAGGAGAAACACTACAGGATGAGATGGCTAGAAGTGACTTTCAGTGGCTAGGGAAGCCACAAGGAGAGATAAAGAGATTTTCAGAGGTAAAAAGGTTAATTAATTAATTAAAGTGATTTAATTAATTAATTAAATATTAATAAAATGAAAGTCACTTTGGAGGGACAAGGTGAGACAAAAGTATAAAGGAAAGGCAAGGGCCTCTTCTCATGGATTCATGTATGTTTTATCTTTTGATTTCTAGATTTTATCTAGTGAGCCCAACATTGGGGGTTTTGAGGGTTTTGACATAACAAACCCTAGAAGACGATTTGATGGTGAAAGATTCCACCTAGCTTGTCCCAAGATTGGTCTCAGAGATGCAATACTCTCCCACACCATTCTAGTTCCATATCTACTCAGTTGCAGGGGGCTTCTACATCAGTTTCATGTGTAGATAGAGAGAGGGCGCACCAGTTGAGGGTTTCCAGCAAGAGGGGCGCACCATCTTTGGATAGAGATTCGTTGTAGGAGATTGGCAGGGTTTTTGGAGATTCCATCACTTGGGTTCTTCTTGCAAGGTCTTCACCATCATTCCTAGTGCTTTCGAAGAGAGTTTCATGGTTCAAATTATTTCTTAGAGCAGTGGGACGAATTGAAGAGAAGGAGGGCATTTCTGAGATTCAGATCTAGTCAGTTTGGAGGAGTTACACTTTAGATCTGACCCTGAGACTTCACCTAGTGACTTGCAATGTCTCGATCTATATTTCTGGAGAGTTTCAGAGCATTTGGAGGCCTCCTTTAGCAGGGACGAATTATCTAGGGCTTCAGTCATCCAGTGGGGCGCACCATTCAGTGGAGGATTTCAAATCTACAGGGTTTGAGAGTGGATTTGGAGATTTGGACACTTGGGTTGTCCTTACATTTGCCTGATCTATCAGTTGGCATATTTCTTAGGGTGATTGGACACCTTTGACAGCAGGGCTGAAATATTGAAGAGCTTCAGCACTGTAGCAGGGCGTGGCATCTTCCAGCTTGAGGGGTTTGGCACTTGGCATTGGTCTTCATCTCTTATCCAGCCTTTGGAGGCTTATTTTGTATTGTTGGGAGAATTTTGTAGCATCTCTATTGTCTATCTTCTTGGCCATCTGTTGAGCATTCCAGATCGGCATCTTCATTGTAGTAGGTTCTTCTATCTTATGAATAAAAGAAGATTTGAGATGTTTTGGCTTGTCTATCATATTGCACATAGTTGAGGTATGTTCCATGGTTGTCTATTCTTGTTATTTTCTGCATACACACATATAAACACATCAATAAACCCTAAGGCCAAAATCAAGAGGCCATTCAACAAGTAAACACAAGTAAACAAATAGATCAGCAAACTGTTTGACGAAATACCTCACTCAAAAAAAAGTTTTAAAAAGACACCAAAACTGTGATGATCCTTGCACAATGGCTTGGGATCATTACAGTGGTATCAGAGTTTAAATCCTGCAAACCTGAGGGGTCTTTATGGATAGTTGGAAGGAAATGGATAGGATAGCCATTGAGATGACACGCTTGGAGATAATGTATTTCAGCCTTAGTGACGAACATAGGGCTCTCATAACCTTTCTTCAGTATGTAGCCTTTAGAAAGCCCAGTTGGAGTGAAGAGGATATTTTAGAGGGTATCATCATAGCAGATAAAAAGAAAAAAGAAGCAGCTAGATGGTGGGAAGAAAAGAGAAACCCCACACCCATTAGGAGCATGCAACCTTGCCACAGTTGCAATGGGCCGTGGGAACCAGATCATAGGTGCAGGGGTAAGGATCAGGAGCGCATTATTGAGGCATGTCATAACAGTGATGATGAGGTGTGTGAGGATGGAGCGTTAGATGTGGATTTAGAGTAGTCGGATGATGACAGTGACTCTTGCACAAAGGCTAGTGATAGTGACTCTACCTCAGAGGATAGTGATGACGACTCTTGCACAGAGGCTAGTGATGCTTGCACACTTGAGGAGGGTGATGACCTTTGTGTAGTGGATAGGCAGCTGGATGGATAGGACGATAGCCCCAGTGTCTCAGTAGACATGTCACATACCATTGATGACCTTACACCTTAGCAGAGTTGTGACACTAGTGAGGAGTCACACGTGTTAGCACCTAGAGATGATGAGCTTCCTATGGGGGTCGTGACACATCTGTCACCTGTTCAAACACCCATGATAGACATGTAACATGAGGAGATCAGTGGCACATCAGGTATGATGGATGAGCCTAGTGTGAAAGATGCACAGCATGGACAGGTAGACCCATAGATTCAAGAGAAGGTATAAGACGTACATGCAGTTGACCTCACACATACAGGTTAGCTAGAGGAGATGGAGTCACAACTATTGGAGACTCCATTGGTTGAGCAGATTGCAGAGGCTGACAGGTGTATGTAGCACTTACTTCTAGGATCAAACTGCATTGATGAGGATGCACTTTTTAGTAGTCAGGATGACCATAACACATGTCTGGATACATCTCTATGGGATCCAGGCACAAATGATAGTAGTAGGTTGAGTGCACAGGAGGATATGGCTGCTCATACAGAATATAGTGTGATTCAGGGGGAGATAGCATCTAGTGATGGGATGCAGTGGCATACAGGAGTACCCATCAACACAATAGACAATGGATAGTTCAACACATCATCTTATGCAGAGGGTGCTTTTGGGAATTCTAGATTTGGCACTAGCAGGACTAACACTAGCAATGAGGGGCCTGAGATGGCACCTCAGTATGACCATGATCAAGAGTCACACCACTTAGCAGCATAGTTGAGAGTTAGTGAGACTATGATCAAGGAAGCCACTAGATGTATTGATAACATGCATGCAGTGATGGTAGATTACTGTTGGAGAGCATCAGTGGCACAGGGTAGCTCAAAGGGAGGACTTTCCATGGATGATTTTCACACTCTCAGGAAGAGAGTGTCTATGATGAGGACTGACTACCAGTAGTTGTTGACAGACAGGGACTACCTACTGGGGATTGGTGAGATGTATCATGAGGCTCTGAGGGAGCAGGAGTTGGAGATGGACCGACTCACTCAAGAGTTGGAGAGCACTCGAGGATTCTTGAAAGGCACACAGACCGCCCTTCAAGAATAAGAGTCTAGGATATATGAGTCTCCTGAGGAGATCCATCAGAGATCCACTTCATCTGTCTTAGGGGACACTCAGATGTATCAGTCAGTCACATGGTTAGAGGATGTTGGTGGTCTAGCATAGGAGCACCAGTTGACGGAGGACACTTCCATTTGTGTTCCGAGAGCAATTGACCTCCATGTAGAGGTTGATCCAGCAACACACCCCAGATCTATGATGCAACATGAGTCTGTAGGAGATGACATGAGTATGCCGGAGCATACAGTGATGGGGGATAGCTCACAGAGACATGCCTTGATGTATGATGGGATTCAGAGGGGTGTATTGACTTGCATGGAGGAGACACACTTAGGGGAGTATGCATATTTCACTCTTTTACAGCAGCCCATAGTTATGAGTGAGCACCTTCACGAGATCAATAGTCGCATGAGGAGAGATAGATAGTGGTTGAGAGCATGGAGAGTGCCTAGGATGAGGCCACCTGACATGAGCACCTTTACGGCATCCAGTCGAAGAGAGAGGGATTGTCATAGGCAGCCAATTGAGACTTGGTGTGTGAGAGAGAGCATCATGGGCCAGGTGGTAGCAGATGAGCACATAGGGTTTCCGACAGTGATCAGTCTCACACAGGAGCAGTTGGAGGAGATTGGAAGTGATAAAATTCCAAGTTTTCCAGGGGACCCAGGAGTCTGTTTTGTTAGCACGATGTTCATGTTGACCCAGGTTGCACCAAAGAGCCACACACTCCACCTTGATTTGGTTTGGAGTGGGTTTGCAGGTACTTGTCCTATGGGGCGAGACATTCCCTTCCACTTGATCATCATGATAGGGCATGTAGATGTTTGTAAAGGTACTTCTTCTACAAAGATGCCTATAAAGATATAGTTTCTAGATAGCAGGTCCGGTGGTCACAGGTATTTTAGCTTGAGGATCCAGGAGAGGAGGATCCAGTATGTATGCAGGGGATAGGCGGTCATGGTCAGCGTAATGCAGTGTCAGCATGAGGATCTTTGACAAAGGTTAGCATGGGACCCCGAGATTGCAGGGTTGAGAATTTTACTGACTGACAGGGACGAGTGGACCTTTGCAGGGGAAAGTTGTTCTAACTTTCCATTTAGCTTCAGTGTTGAGGGGAGCACAGCGCTTGAGGGTGTCTCACGGAGGCCTTGCAGTACCTCATGCTGGCATCATCATATGCAGTTGATGGAGGCCATGTGGGTCTTGGTAGAGATTTGGAGGATGGACTCATTCCGAGATGAGGCCATGTGTCATGCGCAGGAGGTTCGCAGGTCTGATATCTTTCAGGACTATGCTTTGCAGAGTGTTGCAATTCACTTCTTGATATGGGATCCAAGGGGTGGAGTGTATTATTGTTCATCTTTGGATGGGTTCTACTGTGTATCCCATAGGTGGACATGGGATCCTGGTATTTTATTTGAGATGAATTGGTTATTTCTTGAGGACAAGCAATTTTCTAGCAGGGAGGACTGTAATGTCCCCACTTTGGGACATCATCACAGTGCAGAGGGTTATGATGACCAGAGTAGCCAGATGGATGTTATAGCGAGTAAAAGGGTTATTGAGAGGCATTGTGGGGTCTAGCTTGCATTGATCATCATATTCCATCATTATGAGCCATTCCGCATAGGTTGGCTTTGGTTCCGTTGCATTCCGACGATTTCCATGATTTTGACTATTTTGAGCTATAAGTCAATGAAATGCATAGAAGAGGTCATTTTGGGCACATTACTTGGAGGAACCTCTCAGTGTGATAGCTCATTGGAATCGGGAGGAGCAACACTACAGGATGGGATGGCTAGAAGTGACTTTCAGTGTCTAGGGAAGCCACAAGGAGAGATAAGGAGCTTTTCAGAGGTAAAAAGGTTAATTAATTAATTAAAGTGATTTAATTAATTAATTAAATATTAATAAAATGAAAGTCACTTTGGAGGGACAAGGTGAGCCAAAAGTATAAAGGAAAGGCAAGGGCCTCTTCTCATGGATTCATGTATGTTTTATCTTTTGATTTCTGGCTTTTAGCTAGTGAGCCCAACATTGGGGGTTTTGAGGGTTTTGACATAACAAACCCTAGAGGATGATTCAGTGGTGAAAGATTCCACCTAGCTTGTCCCAAGCTTGGTCTCGAAGATGCAATACTCTCCCACACCATTCTAGTTCCAGGTCTACTCAGTTGTAGGGGGATTCTACATCAGTTTCATGTACAGATAGAGAGAGGGCGCACCAGTTGAGGGTTTCCAGCAAGAGGGGCGCACCATCCTTGGATAAAGATTCATTGTAGGATATTGGCAAGGTTTTTGGAGATTCCATCACTTGGGTTCTTCTTGCAGGGTCTTCACCATCATTCCTACTGCTTTCAGAAAGAGTTTCATGGTTCAGATTATTTCTTAGAGCAGTGGGACGAATTGAAGAGAAGGAAGGTGTTTCTGAGATTCAGATCTAGTCAGTTTGGAGGAGTTACACTTCAGATCTGACCTGGGACTTCACCTAGTGACTTGCAGTGTCCCGATCTATATTTTTGGAGAGTTTTAGAGCATTTGGAGGCCTCCTTCAGTAGGGTCGAATTATCTAGGGCTTTACTCATCCAGTGGGGTGCACCATTCAGTGGAAGATTTCATATCTACAGGGTTTGAGAGTGGATTTGGAGATTTGGACACCTAGGTTGTCCTTACAGTTGCCTGATCTATCAGTTGGCATATTTCTTAGGGTGATTGGACACCATTGATAGCAGGGCCAAAATATTGAGGAGCTTCAGTACTGCAGCAGTGCCAATATTGAGGAGCTTCAGCACTGCAACAGGGCGTGACATCTTCCAGCTTGAGGGGTTTGGCACTTGGCATTGGTCTTCATCTCTTATCCAGCCTTTGGAGGCTTATTTTGTATGGTTGGGAGAATTTTGTAGCATCTCTATTGTCTATCTTCTTGGTCATCTGTTGAGCATTCTAGATCGACATCTTCATTATAGCAGGGTCTTCTATCTTATGAATAAAAGAAGATTTGAGATGTTTTGGCTTGTCTATCATATTGCACATGGTTGAGGTATGTTCCATGGTTTTCTATTCTTGTTATTTTCTGCATACACACATATAAACACATCAGTAAACCCTAAGGCCGAAATCAAGAGGCCATTCAGCAAGTAAACACAAGTAGACAAATAGATCAACAAACTATTTGACGAAATACCTCACTCAACAAAAAGTTTTAAAAAGACACCAAAACCATGATGATCCTTGCATAATGGCTTGGGATCATTACACCATGTATTATAGGATTCAGACAAAACTTAGAGGGGTACAACAGGTCCACACCATATAGAGAAAAGTCATGGAAGTGACTCAGAGGCTCCAACCAGTCCAGGATGAAGCGTACCAACTATTTGAGGAGATTGAAGGCTGAGGAGAAGAGATGGAACAAGTCGTTGATGTAGTCGAACAACACTTAGAGGGACCTATCAATGAAGCAGTTATCCAAGATTTCACCGAGCAGGAGGCCTTGGCATAGCAACAGGTCGAAGAAACTCGATCCAAGCTTGAGGATTTTGAAGCAGAGATACCCAGACCAGAGTGACTTGGGACGAGTCACAGGTGAGTGTTGGGGGCTTGTTGGCCCTTGACCAAGTTTTGAGGATCCTTGGTCATGCTTGACCTATTTTGGAACTTCGAAAAGCTATCAAAGGTGCAATGCAATTCAAAGCGGATAGGATTGAGACAGAACTTAGAGGGGTACAACAGGTCCAAACCATATAGAGAAAAGTCATGGAAGTGACTCAGAGGCTCCAACTAGTCCAGAACAAAGCATGCCAACTGTTTGAGGAGATTGAAGGCTGAGGAGTAGAGATGGAACAAATCGTTGCTGCAGTCGAATAACACTTAGAGAGACCTATCAATGAATCAGTTATCTTGACAACGAAACCATTTTTTGGCACATGGGTAGACCCAAGTATTGCGCCTCTTTTATCACCNTCCAACTAGTCCAGAACAAAGCATGCCAACTGTTTGAGGAGATTGAAGGCTGAGGAGTAGAGATGGAACAAATCGTTGCTGCAGTCGAATAACACTTAGAGAGACCTATCAATGAATCAGTTATCTTGACAACGGAACCATTTTTTGGCACAGGGGTAGACCCAAGTATTGCGCCTCTTTTATCACCTAAATGAGAAAAACATAGGTGCTTACAAGCTTAGTTGGGTTAGCTAAGAAAGACAACAGTAAAGGAAAGGGTTAGAAGAATAAACATAAAAGACTAATCTAAGAATTAAACTAGGAAGGGAAAAAACAATTAAACTATTGTGCATAAGGACATAAGAACAAGAAACAAACAAGACTCATGTCACCAATGGAAAGGATTGTATCAGTGAAAAGAAAACACCAAAGAGAAAGGGGACTTTGGGTCCATTCTTCCTCCAAGGGAGGGCTCTTGGACCCCCAAGATTGATCTCTTCTTACAACTTGAAAACTTGAAAGAAATGGTAAAAGAATCCCAAGCTAACCCACTCAAAAGGTGATGTGGATTGCCCAAATGGAATGGTGCTAGTATGCTCTTTATGAGAAAAGAGGTTTCCCAAAGAGAATAGCAGTAGCATAACCTTGCAAATGAATTCCTTGAATATGTAGTGCACCCATGGCCTTGTTTTATAACACCACTTTGAGGTATTGTGCAACCAGCTTTTAGTGTGAAAAGGGGTTGTTTAGGGCACCTTTAGGTCTTTGACCAACCACCCAGTCGGATCCAACCGAGATTTGGATGTCAAATCGACTTGGAAGCTGAACCAGAAGTGGGTGGGAGGCCGAACAACATCATAAATGCATTGTTCTCAGGTGTGCACAACTTTTAGCGTCCACAGTCGCGCATCGTGCGCATGTGCGCTTTTCCTGCATTTCTTGATGGCGCATGTGCACGCGCACCCTGTATAGTCATAGCGCATCCTGGTTTTATAACTGGTTGGATAGTTTTGGACCTTTTGGAAATGTTGTTTTGGTAATTTTGGTCCATGGGTGAACTAATAGTTGTTTGAAGATGTTGGATTCCTATAACCATTTGCAGATGAAATTTCAATGATAACAGATGCCCCCTGATGGATGAGGCTAGGAGCATATGGATAGCCGAAATTCATCAATGTTTCTTCTACTAAGAGTACCGTTGTAAGAAAGAGCAATAGTGAGAGTATCAAGAATGAACCGTTGGAGGGAGAAGGGAACTTGTAGGACCCAACCTTTCACAAGGTGTGGAAAATAAATTGTGTACAAACGAGG
>JASDQU010880775.1:0-34743 GCA_032191745.1 Picea mariana
CTCTCTCTCTCTACCCCCCTCTTCACTCTCTCTATTCCCCTCTTTCCCACTATCTCTCCTATATATCTACTACATCTACGCCTCTCTCCAACATGTACATCTCTCTCTAAACCCCTCTATATATTCCTCTCTCTCCCTCTCACACGCTCTCTATATTGCCCTTGTTTCCCTTGCTCTCTTTGATCGAGATTTATGAGCTGAATGAAATCAATAATATATTGAATACTATAAAAAAAATATACAGAGAACAAAAACATATATCCAGTGAACAATAACTTCTATTAAATAAATAAAAAAGGTTGAAACTGTAAAACTGCAGAATTGAAAAAACTTGCTCAAATGGTGGTAGCTATATCTAAGAAGAGATGTGGCTACTATGTGCATCTGTCTGAGAAGAATGATCAAAATGGGGCTCTAGAGGAATTTTTAACAATACCCATGAATTCCAAAACCCTAGACATCGAAAATACTAACCCTAGGATATCAAACGCCAAACGTTATGTGGGCATTGATGGGTAAGTTGGTACCTCAACTTCCTGCAATCGTAATTTTTTCATACGACCTCCGTTTTAGGTGTGTGATAGCCCATTGGGAAGGTATTTTTGAGAGCTACACGTTTTGTTATCATAATCTGAATTCATCTTCAATTTGACTGTGGCAAGCCAAAAAAACATTGTTTAGGGCCCCATAATGGCCTTGGAAGTACAAAAAGATGTATTGACATGAAAATTTCCAAAATAAGCTAGTTGGATTAGGTGGGTGTCCACCAATATCCACCTCGAATATGTGTAGGGATTCAAAAAGCCCCAAAAGTGTAAAAACCATAATTACAAAGAAGTACAGAAGAATGTTATGAACTACAAATTGCCAAGAGGAGCCAGTTGGAATAGGTGGATGGCCACCAATATCCACCTGGATCAGTCCTCCCCACTTAGGAAGAAATGGTCTCCATTGCATTGATTTCCCCCATTAGGTGAGGAAAATTCTATTGAATTTGGCCATCATTGAACCACTTTCCTTGGTGTAGGAGATTCCTTACCTTGATAGCCTGATAAAGTTGAATCCTCTGTTGACAAGTGCCCTTGACCTGTGTGTCCACTATCTGATCAGTGGATGCTTTTTCCATGCAATCATGGTTGAGATATGTTGGTGTCAATTGTTTTATGATCTTTGAGGTGTCCAATAATGGTGGAAAATATGGATGAAGGAAGTCCACATTGAACACTAGATGCAAGCCAAGGATGGGTGGAGTGTTGAGCTCAAAATTATTTCTAACCACAACCTTGGTTATAGTATAAGTCCCATAGTGAAGTTGGTGGAGCTTCCGATGGGGCCATGTAAGGTACTCTTTCTACAAATGTAACTAGACCTTATCTCCCACCTGAAAATGGCGTGATACCTGATGTTGATCATGGCATTACTTGTACTTAGCATTGGCTTTTTGCAAAATATGTTGGTAGATGTATTGAATCTGCTCAATGAATCTAGTGGCTTTGACAACCTTGGAATAATCATTAGAATATTATTCCTGTGTGATTGCAAGAGGTAGTGCAACATCAATGGGAACCAAGGGATGGAATGATAGCCCCACCTGAAATGGGCTATGGTCGGTGGAAATATGGAGAGCCCTATTGTATTTGTCATGAACATAGAGAAGACTCTCATCCCATGTACGCCGATGCTTGGATTTGTACATGTGCAGGATGTGAACAATCATATGATTTACAAACTCTCTTTGGCCATAGGTTTTGGGGTGGAAAGAAGTGGATTTAGTGAGCTTGGTGTCCAACAGTGACCAGAGACTCAACCAAAATGTGTTGAGGAACCTGTTGTCATGATCTGAGGTGATGGTATGTGGTATCCTAAAATGGACCCACACTCGTTCCAAGAAGATCTTGGAATTATTTTTCGTTGTGATGCTCTTCTTGTAGGCTATGATAATGGTCATCTTCAAAAACTGATCAACAACCACAAATACACAATCATTGTTGTGCTTGGTGGATGAAAGGTCAGATATATAATCCATTGAAATGGATTCTCAAGGCCGCTCAGGAGTATGAATACAGGTGTATAAAACTTGCTTTTTTATGGTTGTCTTTGAAATGGCACAAACACTGCAAGATCTTATATACTTGCTGACATCCTATTGAAGTTTTGGCCAATAATTTTTTTTCTTTAGAATGACCACAATTTTCTCCACACAAAAGTGTCCTACCATCCGATTGTAGTGAGCTTCCCAAATCATATTTGCACTCTCTTGTGGGAAAACAAAGGTCAACGGACAGATGGCATAAGTTGGCTTCTGTACCCAAGAGAGGATAGGTGGTGGTGAAGTTAGGGTCACATTGATAAAGTTGGGGCCACTCAGATGCCCCATGCCCACAAGAATGGAGAATTGTGGTGAGCGCAACAATGGGAGTGTGACTAAGGCAGTCAATGGCATGATTTTTTCTCCCTATTTTATACTTGATGTTGAGATGGAACTTTTGTTGGTATGTGGACCATTTTTTATGGCAATCGTTCTACAACTTCCCCTATATCTGTATGAATTGCAGAGGCTTGTGAGCAGTGTGGATGATTTTCTTCTTTCCTAGAATGTAATGTTTCCATTGATGGCAGGCTTTCACAATGGAATACATTTCTTTGTCATAGTTGGGGTATTTTCGGATAGTATCTAAGAGTGTCTCACAATGGTATGCTACTGGATGACCATGTTTTGTGAGAATTGTGCCTACATCATATTCGGAGGCATCAGTCTCAATCTCGAACAATTGTTTGAGATAAGGTAAGTAGAGTACTAAAGTTGAGCACAAGTGATGCTTCAGATCATCAAATGCTTGTTGTTATGCCTGCCCCCGTGTGAACTTTGTCTTGACACCGCCCTTGGTTACTTGGCTCAGGGACCATGCAATTTAAGAGAATCCCAATACGAACCTTCGAAAAATGTTGGCAAGCCCCAAGAAGATATGAAGCTTGGTTAGTGTGGTTGGGGTTTTCAACTCATGAATTACATGGATCTTAGTTGGATCCACATGTACCCCATTCTAATCAACAATTTAGCCCAAGTATTGGACCATGTTCGTGCCAAAGGAGCATTTTTCCAAGTTGGCATATATGTTGTGTTGTCACACAGTGCCAAAAACCTATTGAATATGTTGCATGTGCTCCTCCCAAGTTCTCATGAAGATCAGTATGTCATACAGATATACCACCAAAAAAGAGTTGGTGAAGGGTCTCAATACATCATCCATCAATCTCATGAAAGTTGATGGTGCATTTTTTAAGCCAAAGTGCATGACCAGTCATTCGAAGAGACCTTATTTAGATTTGAAAGTTGTCTTCCATACATCATTTGGTTTGATGGGAACATGTTGGTAGCCATATTTCAGGTCAATCTTGTTGAAGAACATTTCCCCCTTGAGTTGGTCAAGAAGGTCATCAATTCATGGAATTGGGTACCGGTTCCTGACTGTAATTTTGTTTAATTCTCTGTAATCAATGCAGAGCTACCAGGTCCCATCTTTCTTTTTCACCAGCACAAGTGAGATTCCACAAGGGGAGGATCTGGGTTAGATGTGCCCCTTTTGAAGCATCTCTTAGATCTGGCACTTGATTTCAACATTTTCCATTAGTGAGCAAAGAGAGACTGATCCATCAGAAAATTATGCATCGAGGGTTAGATCAATTGGATGCTTGACTTAGCAGTGCATCAGTACCTCGGCTGGTGAAGAGAACATGTCTCTGTACTCTTCCATGATCCCATCCACTTTCTTATGTTTCAAAGAGAGGCTATTTGTAGAGGTCATGGATGTAGAAGAAACCTTCTACTTACTGCGAGCACAGATCTCAAAGAAGATAAAATTCCTCGTCTTTGAAATTACCTTACTTAATTTCTTAGCAAAGATTAAAGAAATAGCGATAGGCAGTGCTAACTCTCGTATCCTGTACAATTGTCAACAATATTTAATAATAACACTGCAAGGTCTAGAATCATACACAACATGTCGCTTTCACAAATATGTCTAGCCTCAGAGAACATTACAAACTTCAAGGGGAGAAATATCACACAATACCTCGTCTCTGAAGGGATTGATGTTGTAGGGAAGACGACATTGTTGGCTGACACAGAGATCCCGTCCTTGGCGAAGTAAGCCAAAGGTGTAGGATTGCGGGTGCAGTGTTATCGGTCGGTCCAACTACTTGATGACCTCTGCTGAAATAAGGTTCTTATAATTGTCGCTATGGACAAAAAATGAGGCAAATTCACCTTTACCCACATATTTGAGTGAAATTGGTTTTCCCCTTCCTTTGATTCTTCTGGTTCGCTTGGCTGGAAGTTGGTGGTAGTAAGAGTGGCACTAGGTTCAACATTTATGATCTGTATTACACTTTATGGGTTTGATTCAGAGATAGAATCTGCCTACAAATCATAATCTTTCAGGTCATCCACCAATGAATGCTTGTAGTGACATTCTTCGATGTTGTGGCAAGGGATTTTATGGTACTCACACCAGTTTTCCATGTCCTTCTTCGACTTCTAATTACCCTTCCTGGGTTGCAACTTGGACTGGTTATCCTAAGAGTGACCATATTTTCTCTATCCCTTTTTTGGTGGGTTGGGGACACCTTTTACCTATTGTAACTATAAGGAATTTGTAAATCCAAACTCTCACCTCTTCTTCTTAAACTTTTGCTCAATCTTGAGAGAATATCTATAAGCCCCACCTAATGATGCGATGTCTATAAAATCCATTTTTCTTTGGATGTATTTTTGTAGTCAGTCTTGATATTTGAGCACCAGATGTCCTTTAGAGTATTTGATACCCAATTTGGTGCGTAAAGTATGGAAAATATTGGTGAAATTTATTACTATATGGTCCCTTTCTTGACGCAGGATGGTCCATGTTGTGTACTGGTCCTCATAGCTTCCAACAAGGTAGTATTGTTCTTTAATGGCATCCCTAAAGGAATCTTAGGTGGAGGAGACTGCAAACATTTCATATTCCTCTATGGCCTCAGTGTACATATCCCACTAGTCCTTAACATGAGGGAAAACCTTGAGGAGTGCAAAAGTAATATTTTTCCTATCAGAAAAAATGTTTACTGAAAAATACCCTTTGAGCAGATTCAACCATTTATCTACAACATCCGCATTTATCAGTCCTGGTAACCCATCTAGGGTTCTAGTAAGAACCATGGTCATGTCCAGGATTGTAAGACCCTCCTCCAGGCTGATTCATAAAAGGTTGGTTGGGCATCATTCCCATAGGAATATTCTAATGGGGGTTATAAAAATTGCCCCCAACCGTATTGGATTTGGTTTTGGGGTTTCCCAAAGAATGAAACTAACCTCCTCCAGGTGTGAATATAGAATATAGAGGTGGATTCATCATTCCAAAGGTGTTGGTAGGAATCGACACCGAGGAGGTAGGGGTGTAGGACAAAACTTTGGAAAAAGCTTGTCCGTCGGATTGGTTGTTATAAGAAACAGGATTAGACCCGGGGTTAAAATAAGGAATGCCTCCTATATTAGGAGTCATTTGAGGGATTTGAGAACCACCAAATGAAAATGGAGTATAAGGAGGTGTAGGTTCCCCAAGCTCAATGCTATAATTAAGGAAAGCAGTTGGGATGGCATTCAAAAACTGCGAAGAAAAGTTCGACATACCATAAGAAAAAGGACTAGAGGCCATAGGGATGGACTTAACATTATAGCCCGGTGAGTGACCAAGAGACCTAAAAGGGTTCAATCCAAGATATTTAGCATTCACTATAGGCCGAGCCATAGTAATGATAGGTTCCTCTCGCACTACAACCATTGTGGTTGCAGGAGTCAAAAGGGTGCCATTAACTATAGTGGTTGTGGGAGTCGAAGGGATCCCAGCATTCTGAAGACTAGGTTCAGTACTCTTCCTTGTAGAATTAGAAGTATGAATGTGGAGGTGTGTATAACACATCTAATAAAGCTATTCCTTTTAGAAGGAAAAGACTCAAAATCCAGTGGTAGCTGTAAAAAGAGACAAGTCAAGCAAGGATGTTGGTCTGACTCCATAATAACTTAAGACTCTAAAGACAAAAAATAAATCCTAAGGTCGACTAGTAATAAAAGAGGAATCCAAAATTCAAATGACCAATATGCACACAAATGGGTTAAAGTGTTTGAAAGTAGCCTCCCTCCCTAAAGAAGGTATGTCTCTCCCAAGTGGAGCTTGAAACTCCCTGCTAAATATAGGAGGTAACAAAATCAGTTATAAGGGCCCTCGTGAGCTTAAAAATTAGTTGGTCAGATCCCCCCATAGAGGTAATCCTACATGAACATTGTGTGTTGTCTTACCCTTATCTGACCTAGGGTTTCTGTAGAATAACCCCTTCAAGTAACCTATGTGTCACCTAAGTCAAGCAATGAAGAAACCAATGTATAATCAATGCACATGCGAGAAGTTGCAAGTCAAGTCCACTGTATGGACAGGGTATCAAATCCCGAAACCTTGAAAGTACCACCTCTCACAGAGGTAAAGGAACTAGAAACATCCCTAGATAAGAATAGATCCATAGAAATATCTTTGACACTAAGAAGGTATCTGGGGGATATCCCTTCAAACAACCATGTGCGACCTCGTGATTAACTCTGGTGTGAGAAGAGCCTCCCAATAATACCAATTATACGATGGATTTCTCCACTCCCTTTGTGAGACACATATGATGATTTAATTTCCTTGGACAACTTTACTCACAAAATCCTATTCTAAGACACTAAATCCTAAGCTAGTTTGTGCACCCTAGAAAATAAAATTGTGACTAATCAATTTTAAATTATAGTGTTAATTTTAGTGGTCGTGATTACTCAAAAAGGTATGGCAGTGAAACTCATGATGTTATGACTCAACAAGAAAAGTAAATATGAATATAATGCAAAGTCCTAAATTCAACTTTCAATGAATGATATGCTTCTAAAAACAAATGCAATTTTCAATTTCAACTCTACAATTTTGAAGTAAAAATGAAATATTTCATTACATGCACTAAGCTAATGACCAAGACTCAAAAGATAAAAAATTCCAAGCAATGCAAAATGCCTAATATTTTTTTTTTCAACATAAGAGAAATGAAAATGCATGGACTGAACAACAACTTTATATATATAATTCTACTGTGTATAGAAAGAGATAATTCAAGCAGAATACCAAGGAGAAAAACACCCATCCCAATATACAAGTACAATCAAAATGAAAAAGGTGACGAGAAATACTCCGCCCAAAAATTCAACCAAAGACAGGTTTCTTGTCATCCCATAGGCACTTAACAGTCACTACAGAGATCCAAGAAGGTTCAACAAACATCAAATCCCACCCAACAACCACCAAACCTAGCTAACAAGCAAATAAGGCTGATGTACACGAGTGTTTAAAGAAATAGAGCATATGTACGCAACTTGCAGAGGGAAAACTCGCGTATATACATGATTGTCAAGACAAAAACCATGTATATGTTTGAAAAACAAGGTCAGGCAAGGGAGAAGGATGAAAAAATCAGACCCAGAGTGAACAGATGCTGTCAAGAAATGGTACAACAAGAAACACAATAGAAATGAGAGAAATCTAAGGAGAAAAGTACTCCAAACCCTAACAAAGAAGATTCAATCCCTAATATGGTCACCAATTCTATTATGAGGAAAATCTCTCTATGGCTAGGGTAAACCACAATAGACGGAAATGACTACAGAAATAAAATCTCTTCTCACGTATGCTATGTAAACACATATTCTAGAAAGACAAGATAAAAGGCCTACCTCGTCCAGACGTTCAATGAAGTCCACCGTTGAGCACTTGACCCAAAGAAATTTACCTACAACTAGTCCTCAACAACCAAGAAAATAAAGCATATGGTGATAATAAATTATCTTAGCACATTCAATAGCATAATCCATTAATAAACATGACAAATGCACCCATGGAATAATAATTCAAATATTTGCAAGATATCAATTGGATAGGAAAATAGTATTTCTATTAATATATGATCAACGATCATAAGTGAGAATGTTATAGACTTCTGTGTCAGCACAGTTCAGAACCGAGAAACTAAGTTCCTTCCAACTGGGCCTCCACCACTTCAATCCTCCACCAAAGCCAAGCTCATGAAAGAGAAATAATGAGGTTCTCAATCAATAAGGGAAGATCTTGGGGGTTGAACACTGTGTTCAGACTTAAAGGACAAAGGGATGGAGACTCAATATGAAGTAAATAATTTCTCCAGAGTAACTTTGCTCTCAAAGTTGAATTCTTTCTCTCTTTTCCATGACTCAAAATTGGCCCATTTATAGCCTTCAAATGGAATTGTAGGGATGATTTGGAACGTTTCCAGTACATGGAAGTCCAAGTATCATATATATCCTGTCGTGACATGGAAACCTGACATTAATTTTTATTTTTTGGCACAAATCCTGATGTACATGGGTTGTAGTGGTGAAGCATGCGTATACGCATGTTGTATAGTAGGTAAGATATGTACATGTGGAAAAATATCTTTTTTAGCTCTAGGATTTACAAGCAGGGATGATAAGTCTGCATAGGGAAATGGAAAAAGTCCTTTTGTGCAAGATTGCATAGGGTGAGGAAACTATTTCTATAATGATCCACCTACCTGCAGCAGTTCCATATCAACATCAAGTATCAGACAGGTATCTCCAATCATGTCATTGTCTGCCTCAGTCGGCCTCCTGTGGCTACACTCACCACTGTGCTTCATTCATGTGGACATGAAACATCTAAGTGGCCCGAACTTTACCAACAATATCCAAACTTCACCACCACATATTATCTCTTGGGTACATGTGCCACTACCACTGATTTTCACATTCAAGATGGAATCTTATGCCACCTGGGCCATCTCTATGTTCCTACAAGAGAGAGTGCAAAGATGATTTGTGAATCCCACTAAATTTAGGTGGCACGACATCTTGGTGTAGAGAAAACTGTGGTCGTTCTTCAAAAACATTTTTATTGGCAAAAACTTTGGCAGGACATCAGAAAGTATATCAGATCTTTCACTTCCTGCGCCATTGCCAAGCCAACCATCAAGAATCAAATCTTATACACCCCTCTTCCTATTCCCAATAATCCATGGAAATCCATCTCCATGGATACATGTTTGGTTTGTTGTCCACTAGGCATGACAATGACTGTGTGTTTGTGGCCATTGATCGGTTTTCAAAGTTGGCCATCCTCATAGCCTGTAAGAAGAATTTCATAGTGTTGGGTACTTCCAAGCTCTTCTTTGAACAAGTTTGCATTCAGTTTGGGATACCACATACCATCATCTCTGACCAAGACAACATGTAACATCCCCGACCACCAACAAGTCAGGCAATTCTACCTACACATCCTTAACTTGGCCTTTAAGGCTTTGATACCATTTTGTAACATCCCCGACAACCAATAGGTCAGGAAATGCTACCTACACAACCTTAACTTCGCCTTTAAATATCTGATACCATATTGTAACATCCTCATCCATCAACAGACCTGGGAAATGCCACTACTCATCTCTAACTTAGTGTGATATCAAACTGTAGCATCCCCAGCCCTCCACAGAGACAGGGCAATCCCACTACTCTAGAATATTCACATATAAATATAATAATCATTAAATCAAATTCACACATTTTAACATAGATTTACTATTACCATTCAGATTTAAATAGAAATAACAAAAATTCAAACATGCAATGAAACACATGACAACATTCCAACATTATGCATAACATAAAATTAAGAAGATAAATTATAATTATCTTTCAACTGGAATAACACCACCAACTGCGTGAAGACCTTCCACAAACTTCCCAGCCATAGACCACGTTGCTCATCACTCTCAGTAGTAGGTCACCCCCAAGCTAGGACTAAGCTCCACCGGGCATGGGAATCCTAGGCTAGGAAAGGTCAACATAAAGACAGACAGTTTATGAAGATGGATTCTCTCCCAGGAGACACTTATGCCCATTACTCATAGACTCTCATTCCCCACATGCCTATCCCACTCTAGGAGTATACACCTTCACTACCACTAGGACAGTCCT
The DNA here is from genome assembly GCA_032191745.1 of Picea mariana. Lineage (NCBI taxonomy): Eukaryota > Viridiplantae > Streptophyta > Pinopsida > Pinales > Pinaceae > Picea > Picea mariana. Next base: position 10,079 of record JASDQU010880775.1, read on the forward strand.
TCAGCTGCTAAACCTCCCTGGCCTTGGGCTAGAACAATAGGCTAGACCTAAATTCTTCGAGCTCTGTGGCAGCTACAGGACCCCTTCCAAGAGTTCTGACTTCCTCCATGCACTCTCTCACCTAGAGAGAGTCTCTCATAGGCTTGACAACTTTCCTCTTCAACCACAACCACCTCCCTCACCTGGAGAGATTTTTGCACACAGGCCTGACAACCTGCTTCCTCAGCTCCATTCCAGCACAAGGAGGACAACAGTAAGGCTCAACAAGGAACAGATGAAGGTATCCAATCACACTCAACCAGGGGACTGTATGGCCACAACAACCCATAATTATAACACACATGGCATTGACGGTTATGGCATGCTCAAGTTTCACAGATGACAACAACCCAAACAATTAAGCATGAACTCGGATTTGTAGTGTGGATAAATTGGGTTCATAGGATACACAAGAGACACGGCTCAGTCCACGTGTTTGCAACTGGTTTTGAGTGTGCGTGAGAAGGAATCATCACATAGGTCGAACACAGACTGAAACGGTTCAGATGCAGGATGTGTCAGATCCTCAGGAAAACATCATGGTTTTCTAGTTTTAGATCTGTGTGAGGGTATGCAGAAATCATATGCCCACCACACATGGTTCAGGCAACAGATAGAATAATGGAGGACGAACCCCCATCACGGCTCAATTCTTTGTTTAACTTTCATGTGATTGGGCCGACACATGTCGCCCATGAAGCTGCATTCATTCCATCAAGTATGTGTTCACTTTTCTAGGAACTTAGGATAAAAATATACCTTTCACACCACTTTGGAATAATAATAAATTATTATTCAAGGATTTAAGCCCTCAAAATTATCCCCTCTTCCAACCTTTCAGCCCCCTCTCCCTTACCCATTCTATGGAATCTTAGTCCCCCATCACTCTTTCTTGATGGTCGGTCAACACACAATGATGTTTATATATTATATTAATGACCTGCATAATTACATATACAAAATCAGGCTCCTGGCCTTTAACACCTAGGATCTCTAGCCTAATCATCAAATAAGCCTCCTAGCTTATTATAACTCGGCTCAACAGCCTACAAAACATGTTTGCAATTTATAAATACAACTAGGAGATTGTCCTTGGGGATAATACAATCCCCTCCCCTTATTTTTGCACTGTCCTCAGTGCAACTTTCACACAACATCAACAAGATTTCCAAAATCTTCAAAAACAAATGCGGGTATTCTGCCCGCATAGCATCCTCATGCTCCCATGTCGTGTCCTTGAGACCGTACTAGGTACACTAGACCTTTACAAGCCCTATTGCTCGATTCTGGAGCTACTTTCTTTTCCAAACCAATATGCACACCAAATGCACTTGCAAGACACCTTGTTGCTCCACCTAAATCACATTCCAATCGATTACATGATTAGCATCAGGTATATATATTTCTTAAGCAATGAAATATGAAACACATTATGTACAGTGATAGATGCAGGCAATGCAAGTGTATATATATATATATATATATATATATATATATATATATATATGTGTGTGTGTGTGTATATATATATATATATAGGGACAATTTTAATAACATTATAACCTATATACAACATAAAATAAATAGAGAATTCATACTTATCTTTTGATTGAGAAGACCTCCATATCACATGGTCTAGATCAAGGTACCAAACCTCAACAACACTCCAACCAACAGTCTCTCCTTCCCCACATGCCTTCCCCACCGCAGGAGTGTGCACCTTCACTATCACACAGTCCATCAATTGTTACACCTCCCTTTCCTTGGGCTTCAAAAATAGGTTAGACCAAAAGTCTTGGAGCACCGTGGCTCCCAGAGTTCTAATTGCCCTCAGAGATTTCCAATCAGCATCTTCCCTGAGCTACTCTTTGTAGTCAATATTCTAACTTTAATCAACATCATCTCATCTGCATCACCCACATGTAGTTATCATGAGAAAACATAAAAGAATTCATTTAGGAACTCCAATTAGTTCAAAAGGGAATTCAACTTTTATCCCCAAAACATGAAATTCTATTTCATAAATCATCTTGGTTTTTGCCAAATTAGGACTGCAACCTTCCTTGTGGTTTTCCACAAGCACCAAACTGCATACTATTTTCCTTCATGGCTTCATCTTGCATACTACCAACAATTGTCATTATTTCCAGTACATCATAATTAAATTGTAATAAGTACATAACCATATGCAGTGAACTTAGAATTTCCTACACTTAGAAATTCAATCACCATTACCAATCAACTTAACTAAATATAATGACTCATCATTCTATGCATATGCATGTTCATAATTAATAATAGTGAGTTTAATATTTCAATTTTCTGAACATAAATTTTTTTCGTAGTCTCTATTCTTGTTACTACTTGGCTTGCAACTTTTCTGTTGCAATGTTTAACAGTTCTTAAAATGTTCTCAACTTCATGAGTTAGCAACATTTCAGTCATTGGTATAATTATTTCCATGCCAAAAACATATATACATGCACTCACAAAATGCATTCAACAAAGTGCATTTAAGTATACAATTCCATCATGTATGAGTGAAACTCTGCCCCTTAATAGACACAAGTAGAACTCTCAATGCCTATTTATTCAGTGCACCCTTGTATTGATTTACATAATGCTCTTTATCTCAGTCATGTATCTAACAATCCATAAGTTGGAATTTTGGTCAATGTGTTGACACATTCTCCACACACTTCCTATTGTCTTGTCAATTAATTGGATGCCTTCCTTTCGACCTGAACACTACACCAAGAATATAATTATGTGTGGTTCATTAGTGTTAGCAAAAAGGTTGCAGCCCAAGTTTTATTTAAAATTAGGAATCTTTTAGTACCTGTGTGGCTCATAACCTTTCCATATCCATACCTTTTCATATCTAACTAGGTCCTGGTCTCATACATGACTATCTCACTAGCATTCATTCCTATGACTAGTTCTTATCTTTAATTCTTTGGTTATTACTCCATAACCAAATTAACATGACATTATACTATGTCACTATGTGCATTCATAAGAAAAAAATATTTGAATTAATACAGGCCTCTAGCCTTTACCACATCCAGTGGTATGCATTCAATAATATAACCCTGTGATTTTATAAAATAACTCTGGCTGAGGAAATTATTACCAAAATTTCCTTTCAGCAATTATACAAAAAGAGTGATAAAAACTCATACCTGCATGACTGCCATTAATAAATTTTATACTACCTGAAAGTTTGATGGAAATAAAAGATTTCATGCTTCTTTGATAAAAGTTATAATCAACACTTTAGCTCTCTGATTCTTCCATCCTTATGCAACAACATTACCAACAACACTTGCTATCACACAAGCATTCTTTCCTCTGTCTGACCCAACCAACCTTAATCATACGAGCTACCACATAAATTGCATCAATTTCTTTATCCGTATAAATATTTTTCTTGTTGATCCCAGAAGTATTCAATTCTTCCTGGATTACTGAATCTTGTTGTGCTCTCATTAAAGTCACTGTACATGACTATTTATGTCCTAAGCACTTTCGATGCACTACCCCTACTTCAGCAGGGTCTGCTGACCTCCCGATCAAAGGATATTTCAAACTTCGGAGTCACATTGACTCTTCGGAATCATGATTGAACCCAAAGAAATTATACATAGGTCTCCTTTCCTTTTGTGTGCAGGTCCTAACAGACCCGCGGGCTATTCCTGTGCACTTCCAAAACTCCAAGTTTCAGGCGCTAGCCCTTTTTTTCATTAGCCTTTTCCTTCATAAGACTGTGGGCTATGACCTCATGGAAAACTATGATTGAGGTCGTGGGCAATACTGGTTTTATACCAACCCACTTTTCACCCCACAACTCACCTCCAGCTATCACATATCCTTTTTCTAAAACAATGGTATAAATTGCGGCCCGCTCTCAGATTTTTAACATACGAGCAAGTTTTGGCCTTGTAATCTAGCTCGTCTGTTGATCTCCAATCTCTTGGCAATGATATGCGATAAGCATATGCTATCTATCCTCCTTCGACACGCGATCCCAAATCGACACGATCTATGTACACATAGATCCCTTCCAAATCAACAACTATAGTTGATTCCATCTCCCCGACCCTCGAGAGTTTCAACTATCAACTATCTACTTTTCATGTATGGAAATCTCCCGAAGTGGAAGATATAATGACACATGTCCTAAAAAATTGGATGATTCTGATGAACTCTAGCTCTCGTCCCTTTGGGAGTTCTCACATCTCAACACACACAAATCTCCAGAGTAAATTTCCCCGAAGTGACAGATCTTTTTCCACGCGTCCTCTCTAAATCAATGACCCTAATTCTCTTCGTGACTTCGGGACTTTGACAAGTCCACTCTTTTCGAACAAGACCAGATCAATGGTCCTTTGACCTCCTCCTCGATCAACGATTGATATCTCCTTCGTGACTTTGACATTTTCACACTTTGCTTTCATCCAGAGTGCTCCATACCCTGAGTTCTAGATATGGCACCATGCGTTCACTTTCAGATCAATGACCAAGATTTACTTCAGCTGTTTCCCCTCCTCGTCGAAAAACTTCTGAAGTTGTGGATATTATGCCACCTCTCGTCCTTGACAATGGATGGTCCCAAATCACTTCAGGAATTTGACAATTCCACTTCTCCTACACACATAAGGGTTAAGTCTCGTGCGCTTACCCCCAGATCCAATGGTCGTTGATCCTTTGCGCTCAGAACTAATGGATGGGATCCATTCCTATCCTTTGTGCTTCCTTTTTTCTGTTGGGCACTGATCTAACAGTCAAGGATCCTCCCCATAACCATTCTGATGATTTTTGTCTCTCCTCCTCCTAAGATTTTTACTTCTTCTGCCTTGGAAGATTTTGTCAGTGTTCAAAGGCTTCTTCCTTTGACCTTTCTCCTGCTAGTCCGCCTCTTGGATCTCATCTTTGCTCTCATAAGCATTATCTCTTCTGAGGTTTAGGACTTAAAATGGGTCCATCTCCCATGCACTCCCTACATTCTCTCTTCTGATATTTTCTATTTACTTAGTCTCCTAAGGGTCTCGATCCTTTTGTTTCCTTTCAAAGAAAAACTTTGTACCCTCCTGGAAACCTTCTTCTTAAAAGACACCTTGTTGAGTGTTTTCTATAGAGTGTTCAATAGCTCTGTGAGTATCCTCCTCTGATACTCTTCTTCTTGAACTCAACAAAGAGTTCTTTCTATGCACACTTTCACTCACTCGATGCCCGCCTGGCATAGCTATACAGAGTTCTTAGTGACTATTTCTCTCTCTAAACTCAACACAGAGTTCTTCTTGTGCACTCCTTGTAGTTATTCTAATGAAGTTTCAACGGTGTCTCTCTTGAGCTTCTCTGAGGTTAAATTACTTTTGTCAACACACTCCTTGTGAACAATGTTCACTTCTTGCACTTGAAAACTAAAATAAGAGAAACAATTGATACTTAATCAATACTTCACTAGTTTAAGCATTCAAGCCAATCTGATTTAAGAAAACATTCAGATTTCATTTTATTTCTAATCTCTTCTCTTCTCTTTAATCATTTTTGGGCACTATCTGCTTTCTCTGAGTTCCCAACCCATGCGTCCATGGTTCATGACCAAGCGCTATATCGATAATCCCTTACTCGAGCCTTCGGCTTCGAAAGTTTTCAAAGAACCACACAAAAATCTCTTAGAGTTATGGATTACCAAACTCATGAAGTATGGTGGATCAACCATCCATGTCTACTCAGTATCTGATGACTGAAACTCACTATGGAACTTCAGGCATCTGAGTTTCGGAACTTCGAAGCTTCGGGACTTCAGAGGATTTCACAACCGTGCATCCTAACTATTAATCTACGAACATTCCCAATCACCTTTGGTGGCATCATTACGTCACATCACTTAACATTTTCCAATTACGAGGGCATGCAACGGTGGTTTGGAGTAACCCCCCTTTCATCCTGCAATTCTTCTGACACTGACACATAACTCCTCGGTGAAACAACAGTTTGGATTGCAGGACTGCCTTGGAGAATTAACTCCCATGCAACTTGGGTCCCCGCAATACCTCCTGGTCGTCTATCTTGATGTATTGTGATCAATGCCAATGTGGGTCCTCTGACCTTTAACTACATTATGTAACCTCGGCCCCACTAGCCCTGCTCATATGGCAAGCCACATGGCGAAATACTAGTGGTTGACTCGTGGCCAAATCAGATGGGTGTCACACGACATGTTCCATATGGATTTTTAAACGTCTACGAGTCCAAAACCCAATGGCATGTGGTGCACAACCCATGTGTCTATGTCAAACCAAGGGACATCACCATACCACATCACTTTGGAGTTTCGAACTTCGACCCTTCTCTTGTTTCTGGCATCATACTTCACAGAAGTCGCAATGTCCAAAGGGATTCTAGGTTTAACCTTCCACACCTTCCCCAAATATGAAAGTCATAAGGGATTTCCCTTCCTTCTAAATAGATCCTAAGATACACATTACTCTGTGGCCCAATACCATGCCTATCGTGGTTTTACAACACCACTACTCTTCCTGAGATTCGTAACATGGCCAAGGAAACTTTTTGGCACTCAGGAAGGTTCCGAGGTTCGAAATTGGTCCTCTAGACACAATTTCCTCTCGAAACCTTGGGTCCAATGACCACTTACCCAACCCATATAGGCTCTGCATTGAAACCTTGGGTCATAACTTGAGTTTTATCTACTTCGACAACAATTCTTTCGAAACTTTTGCTTCATTTTGCACTAACATGGACCATCCAGGCTCAGTGTTGCAACCATGCTCTGATGCCATTTTTTAACATCCCCGGTAACCAACAGGCCAGGAAATGCTACCTACATAACCTTAACTTCACCTTTAAGGCTCTGATACCATTTTGTAACATCCCCTTCCACCAACAGGTCAGGCAATGCTACGTACACAACCTTAAATTCACCTTTAAGGCTCTGATACAATTTTATAAAATCCCCATCCAAAAACATGACAGGAAACGCTACCTACAGAACCTTATCTTTGAATTTAAAGCTCTAATACCATATTGTAACATCCCCAGCCATCAACTAGCCTAGGAAATGCCACTACTCAGCTCTGACTTAGCTGTGATACCAAGTTGTAGCATCCCCGACCCTCCATAGAGACTGGGCAATGGCACTACTGTGGAATATTCACATATAAATATAATATGCATTAAATCAAATTAACACATTTTAACATAGAGTTAATGTTAACATTAAGATTTAAATAGAGTTAACAACAATTCATACATGCAATGGAACACATGATAACATTCTAGCATTATGCATAACATAAAATTAAGCAGATAAATTATATGTGTGTTTCAACTAGAATAACACCACCAACTTTGTGCAGACCTTCCATGAACCTCCCATCCATAGACTGTGTTGCTCATCACTCTCAGTAGTAGGCCACCCCACAGCTATGAATAAGCTCCATCGGGCATGGAAATCGTAGGCTAGGCAAGGTCAATAGGAAGACACATAGTTTATGAGGATGGATTCTCTCCCAGGAGCCACTTATGCCATATGCTCATAGAATCTTATTCCCCACATACCTATCCCACCCCAGGTGTATACACCTTCATTGTCACCAGGACTATCCTTCAGTTGCTAAACCTCCCTTTCCTTGGGCTTCAACAATATGTAGGAATGGAATTCTCTGAGCTATGTGGCAGCTACAGGACCCCTTCTAGAATTTCTCGCTTCCTCCATGCACTCTCTCACTTGGAGAGAGTTACTCATAGTCCTAACAACCTCCTCCCTCACCTGGAGAGAGTGTTGCACATAGGCCTGACAACCTTCTTCTTCAGCTCCGTTCCAGCACAAGGAGGACAACAATAATGCTCAACAAGGAACAAATGACGGTAGCCAACCACACTCATCCAAGGGACTGCGTGGACACAACAACCCACAGTTATAACACACACAAAATAGGCAATTACGGTATACTCATGTTTCATAGAAGATAACAACCCAAAAAGTTAAGCATGAAATCGAATTTTCAATGTGGATAAATTGGGTTCACAGGACACACATGAGACACGGATCAGTCGACGAGTTTGCCACTAGTTTTGAGGGTGCATGACAAGGAATCAATGCAGAGGTCGAATGCAGACTCAACGGTTTAGACAGAGGATGCATCGACTTTTAAGGAAAACATCATGGTTTTCTAGTTTTAGAGCCGCCTAAGGGTATGCAAAGATCAAATGCCCACCACACAAGGTTCAAATAGCGGATGGAAGAATGGAGGATGAACCCCCATCACACCTCAATTATTGTTTTAAATTGCATGTGCCTGGGCCGACACATGTATCCCATGAAGTTGCATGAACTCTGTCAAGCATGCATTCCCTTTTCCAAGAACTTAGGATAAAAATATACCTTTCACACCACTTTGGAATAATAATAAATTATTTTTCAAGGCTTAAGCCCTCAAGATTATCCCCTCTTCCAACCTTTCAGCCCCCTCTCCCTTACCCATTTTGTGGAATCTTAGTCCCCCATCACTCTTTCTTCATGGTCGATCGACACACATTGATGTTTATATATTATATTAATGATCTTCATAATTAGATATACAAAATCAGGCTCCTGGCCTTTAACACCTACGATCTCTAGCCTAATCACTAAATAAGCCTCCTAGCTTATTATAATTCGGCTCACCAGCCTACAAAACATGTTTACAATTTATAAATACAAGTGGGGGATTTTCCTTAAGGATATTACACAGCAGGTTCCTCATCACCTTTTGGTCGAGTATCTTGTCTCTGTTGGACACCAAGCTCAGAAAATCCACTTCTTTCCACCCCCAAACCAATGGACAAACTGAGGTCATCAATTAGATTATTGTGCACATCTTGTGCATTTACAATTCTAAGCATCCTCATACGTGGGACAAGACTCTCCCATATGTCCAACACAAGTTACAATAGGGCTCTCCATAGTTCCAGCAACCATAGCCCATTTTAGGTGGGTCTGGGATTCCAACCCTTGGGACCCATTGATGTTACACCTCCTCTTTCCACCACACAGACATACTCTTCCCCTGATTAGTCTACGATTGACAAAGCCACCAGATTCATTGAGTGGATTCAGCACATCTACCAACAGGTCTAGGAGATTTTGCAGAAATGAAATGCTAAGTACAAGTAGCACCACGATAAACACAAGGTACCCCACCAATTTCAGGTCCTTACACTATCACCAAGTTTGTGGGTAGAAAATATTTTGAGCTCAACATTCCACCCTTCCTTGGTATGGATCCAGTGTTCAATGTGAACCTCCTTCGGCCATATTTCCCACCATTATTGGACACCTGTGAGATCACCGAACAACTGACACCAACATAGATCAACCCTGACTGCATGAAACAAGCATCCACCGATCATATAGTGGACACAGACGTCAAGGGAACTCGCTAGTAGCATATCTAGCTTTATTGGGTTGTCAAGGTAGGGAACTCCTACAACAAGAAAAGTGGTTCACCCGAGGCCAAATCGAGCAGAAGTTTCCTCACCTGATGGGGGAACTCAACGCAATGAAGACCATTTCTTTCTAAGTGGGGAGGATTGATCTAGGTGGATATTGGTGACCACCCACCTATTCCAACTGGATCCTCGTGTCTGTTTTTGATTCAGCACATCTTTTTGTATTTCTTCATAATTGTGAGTTCTACATTTTTAGGGTTGTTTGAAGCCTCACACATTCTCTAGGTGGATACGGGTGACATCTCGCCTAATCCAATTGGATTATTTGGTATGTTTTCATGTCAACACATCTAGATGTACTTCAAGGGTTGCTTTGGGGCCCTAAACATTGTCTTTTTGACTCGCCATAATCAGACTGTAGAAGAAGTCAGATTCTGATGGTGAAATGTCTATTTCTATGAAACACCTTTCCAATGGACTATCACGAGCCTAAAACAGAGGTCGTATGCAAACGTTACGACCCTAGGAAGTTGAGGTACCAAATTAGACCAACTTACCCATAGGGCCCACATGACTTTTGGCGCTTCACCTTCTTGGATTTGGTTTTTGGATGTCTAGGGTTTTGGAATTCATGAGAAATATGAAAAGGGCCTCTGGAGCCTCATTGTAATCCATTCTCCTCATACAAATGGGCGTAGAAGCCACATATCTTCTCATAGATAGATACCATCATTCGAGCAAGTTCCAGTTCTGTAGTTTTACAGTTTCGACCTATTTCATTATTTAATAGAAGATATTGTTGACTTGATATTTTGTGTTATTCTTCCTATATCTATGTTTATTGTATTCAGTTTGTTAATCAGTTTGTTCCTCTCCTAAATCTGGATCAGTATGTTACCTAGGATTTCTTGATCTGAATGTTCTTGATTTTCTTGATCCAAAGCCTCATCAACATCAAATTAATCTGGTCGGCTTGACGATGGCTGAGGGGATTGTTCTATATGAATTCCCTTATTTGATTCCTGAAGGGAATATGCCTATTTCTTTGACTTTTCAGTGGATCTATGGAACCGGTCTTGAGATAATGAAGGAGGCTTTGCCATTGTCTTGTGGAGCCTCTTTGCAGGATTTTGGAATTACTTGATGGTCATCATTCAAACCAACCCATGAGTTGGATTTATGGTTCTTTCTGAATTTTTTCTACCATTTGGGACAATGGGAAGCAAGATGACATGTTTCAAAACAAGATATGCAACACAAGGAGACTCTCTAAAAGTCAAGTTTCTGAGGCCAAGATTATTTTTTACCAGTAAGAATAACTTGAGCTGGGAATCCTTTACTGAAATCCATTTCCATGCAAATGCGGGAAAATGTAGACGTGTTGTGCCTCATAGTTTCACGACTTGTGAAATGGAACTTTCCTAATGCCGATCCAATGGCCTCGAGAGAGGGAAAACCCAAAAAATGTAGGGGCATATTAGGAAGCCTCACCCAAACTTTGGCTTAGGAGAGAATTTCAGTAGCTGGATTGAAAGAAGGAGACCTAGGTTTCATGAACAAACCAGAGTTTCCCCAAAACCATGGCCCTAAGTTGAATATCAAATCACGATCTTCCTAAAGGTCAAAAGTGACAATAAAGAAACCTTTTGCACAAGGGTGAATGAAGCTTCTTGTTGAATGCCAGGATTCCAGGTAGTAGAGCTCCAACTTTTAAGATCGACTAACTTTGGCCAATGGCCATTGAAGCGACAAACCAAACTCACGGATTTGTAATATTCCTCCTCTTCTTCAACATCTTTTCCCATGGGAATGACAAGGGATGGGGCTTCCTGCACCAAAAAAGACGAAAACGGGGAAGCATAAATTTCCTCAACAATATCACGGAAAGAGGCACCCAACTCAAGAACATGACTGGGCTTTAGCTTGGAAATGGAAGAAACTTCCCCACGAACCGGGACACTCGAAACATAGTTTAAATCCACCTCGATGGTCGTTGGATGAAGATGGGGTGAGGCCGCCAGTGCCGACACACGGAAGTCACGTGTGGCCAGAGTTAAACCCTAGCTGCAGTGGGCGAGCACAAGAGTGGCTCCATAACAATGCCGGAAATTGAAGGACAACTTGGAACACCTTACATTAATACATTAAGTTAATGTAATAATGTATTATTAGTGTATAAATACTTTAATAATACTTTTATTATAACATGAGGAGGTCGATCATTTTCAAAATATTCTGGAAATGGAGCTCAATAACAAGATCATCTTAAACTCATTGAAAGGAACAACATGTCACTCCCAAACACCCAAGCTACATCCAATGGACACTTAAATAATGTATTTATTAATGGATTAAATATATTAAATGTATTTAATGTGTTAAAATATCTAATTATGTATTTAATGTATTACATTATTAATTTAATAATACTTTAATAATGTGTTAATTAATAATGTATTAATGACTTTAAATTATACATTACATTAATGTAAAAATAATTTAGTAATGTATAACTACTTTATCAATGTATAGTTTTATAAGTGTATTTATACTTTACTTATGCTTTAATGTATAAATAGTTTAGTAATCTATTAATTAATTAATGCATTTTAGTACACATTAATACATTAATGTATTAAAACTTTATTTATAATTTAATATATTAATACTTTAGTAATGTTCTCATTAATGCATTTTTTTTTATGCGTTATTATTATATTAATGTATTACTTTATTAGGGATTTAATACTTTCACAATGTATCAATTAAAAATGTATAAATATATTAATTACTTAATACCTTACATTATTAATGTATCACTTATTTATTATTTTACATCAAAATTAATATTTTAATTTATACATTTAATTAATGTAATAAAGTATTAATACTTTATTAATGTATTATTTTATCAGTGTATTAATATTTTATTAACCCTTTAATGTATTATATTTTAGTAATGTATTAATTAATTAAATTAATATATTAGCATTAATGTTATTCATAGTTATGACCATAACAAACCAGAGTAATTGTCAACATAGTAGATTATGGTCATTTTCAATTAATGTGTTAAAACTTTAATAATGTATTCTTAATATATTACTTTAGTAATGTATTAATACTTTAGTAATGTATTAATTAATATTGTATTAAAGTGTTAATTAATTAATAAATTACATTATTAATGTATTGATACTTTAATAATGTATTACTAAATACATTAAGGTCAATGTATTACTATTTTATTAATTTATTCATACTTTAGTAATGCATTTATTAATGTAGTCATACTTTAGTAATGTATATATTAATGTAGTAATCCTTTAACAATGTGTTAAGTAATATTGTATTAATTAATTAATACATTAATAGATCATTAATTTATATACATTAATGCCCCGGATGCGGGTGACCACATGGCATCCCACTCCCACACTCTTGGCACGTGTTGCGATGACTGGATGTGTGCCACCTCACCCCTCCCACATGCTTATTAACTACCTTCCCCCTCCCCCAAGCGATGCTCATTCACTATGCCCATGGCCGCTGCCCCTCACCTAGGCACTCCGTGCACGCTTTTGCAACTCCCACGCTCCAACAATCGAGTGACCATAATGACATTGGACGTGACCCCTCCCCTCCTTTGCACTCTTCCTTTGGTCATTTTTGTACATTCCCTTCACTCTCACCTTGCCTCCCTTGCAGACAAGCTGTCTTTGCTCCATCGACGTCGCCCCTTTGTTCTCAAATCTAGGTGGTCGCTCTACTTTGAGCCTTCTCCTCCCAATTTCTCCCCCATGCCTCTATGATGGAGTGGCCATGATAGACGCACCTCCTCAACTCCTTACCTCCCCTTCCTGGCCAACCAGGATGGATTTGATCGCCATGTATCAGGTTCCCTGATAAAATTGATTGACGACTCGGAAGAAGAGGTTTATGGCTCCCTCCCAACATCTTGTCGCACCTCTAGGCATCGACACAGCTACAGGGTGGTGAAAAATCTACTCACTCATGCCCTTCTCATCCTCCCTATTGTCTTTGTTCGTAGCCCTTCTATCTCACCTCACTCACCCCACTCCCCCACAGCTCGCCCCCACCACCTCTGCTTCGGCCTCCCCCAACAATTGTCGTCCTCCCTTTGCAGTCCCGCCCACCTCCTTGACGTCTCTGGAGACACCTAGCATCAGTGCTAAGGCGATACCTGTAGGTATGAGAGGCACCTTGACAGCTCCACTCATGCACATCTCGACGACAACGAGGAATCTAGGTATAAAAAGAACGTTGACTTCCTCAGGCACTCACAATTTTTTGAAGGTTCCCAGCATCAAAACAATAGGCTTCCCAGTCAAACACCTGTCCATAGACAACTCCATCTCGACCAACAACAATGACAGTGATAGTGACTTTTGTGGTTGTCGAGCCATAAAAGAAAATCCCATGGATGGAACCCATCTTTGATGTTCAGACCTCTGCACCACTTCTCAAATTTTTTTTAGGTTTATTTAGATATTTGCAAGCTTCTCTGGTTTCCGGTAAAAGACACATGAACCACTAAAACTCAGTTTTATTTTTGGGGTATGTCAGGTTTCCCATTAAGGGAATCAAAATTCCATGCCCGTTTTCCCACTAAGGGCAGGCATAAATTTGTCCACTCTATATTTTCTTGACCTTACTTTACTTTATTGTATTCTAATATAATAGACACTAAGCTTACAAAAAAAAAATTATATACATTAATTCATTATTATTATATATTACATTAATGCAATATTCATTAATTATATATTGATATATTAATGGTAATCCCTAGTGGTTGTCAACTAGAAACAACCACATTTAAGTAAAAAATGGTTAATATACACACATAGACTCTATTAATTTAAAAGGGTGAAAAATGACACAAGGTAGGTTGTTATGTATTATTGTATTTTTTGAAACTTTAATAATAATAATAATAATAAACATATATACATTAATAATACTTTATTAATGTATATATGTTTTATTAATCTATTAATAATTAACTTATCTAAATATTTTAACAATCTATTCATTTATAATATATTAATTTATACATTTATTATTAGATTCCACTTTTAAGATATTTATTATATTGCAGGTTACACAACATTATACATTAATATATTGATACTTTATTAATGCATTGCATTTGGTATTAATTAATTAATACATTAATGTACTTTTACATTATCAATGTTCTTTTACTTTATTTATATGTTTTTGCATTTTTAATGTATTATTTTAGTAATGTCTTTATATTGTTATTACAATCTTGTTATTACATGTAATACTTTATTATTATTATTATTAACTTTTCTATTTACTGTTTTACTTTTGTTAAATTAATTTATAATCTATAAATATATTTTTCCATTATTAAGGTATTATTTTAATAATGTTTTTATTTTCTTATTACTTATTTTATTTGTTCTATATTATTTTCTAATTTATAAATAATTGTTATTTAATATTTATTTTATTATTGATAATCAATTGAAAATTAATAATTTAATTATTTTTAATTATTACTTTAATTATTAATACATAATTTTTAATAATTAAATAATAATTTATTATTATTTAATAATTGTAAATAATTAAATACTAATTTATTATTATTTAATTATTATTAATAATTTATTAGTAAAATTATTACCTATTTATTATTATTATTTATAAATGATTTAATTAATAATAATATTAACTAAATTATTAATAATTATATTTTAAATAATAATTTAGTAATTACTAAATAATACTTAATTATTACATTTAAAATGTATAAAAGTGTTCATGGTTGTGCCTATGCATGTCGACAGTCAACTAGCAACAAGTGGTTGATATAAGCAGATCAACAACCACCACTCTTTACTTAAATGTGGTTGTTGCTAGTTGTATATAATGGAGAGTAATGTGAAATATAATGCAAGTTCAAGTTGACATTCAAATAAAAGGCTCCCAATATAATTAGAAAAACAATTGATATTTAAACAATATGCGGATCCAAGAATTTCTAGTTTGATTTTGGACAAATGTCTCTGAAAAATATCACTGAAACAAAATCATTTTGTAGAACCAAAAAATATCACTGAAATAGAATCATTTGTTTTTTGTAAGTTCGATTTGTATTAAAAGCCTTCTAAAATAAGAAGTTACAATATCACCATTTGTTCCTGACTATAAACACTGAACTGCCCTGGAGGGAAACTAGTTCAACCAACCAGTCAAAATAAAGCCCGTTGTATTAAGGTATCAGTCATAGAGATTACAGAGACTAAACATAAAAATTGCAGTCCCTAGTGGGAGACCGAATCGACCTATCAACTAACCCTGACATAAAAACAAAATACAAAATATGACCATAGACCCTATGAGGAAAAGTAAAATTCAGACACCCTGCTAACCATGCTTGAAGACACCTGTGCAAGTCATGTGGTCATCTTGTAGCGTGGCCACGCATCCATGGAGGTGGCATTGGTCATTGGTTCTGTGACTAGTGTTGCTTCCTCCTCGACCAGTGTCCCTTTCCCCTCCATAGTCCTATGTATGGCTTCCCCTGTCGCATCTATATCTCCATCCCCTATAGTGTTCATGTCTCCATCTGTTGAGTGGCATGCCCCCTGTAGTGCTGAGAGCATTTGCAAGAGCATTGTTGCCTTTCCTTCCAGGATCTCCATCCGAAATTGTAGGTCGTTTAGGCCCTGTCGTAATTCAAAGACCAGGCCTTGCAGAATTGCAAGGTGGTCTTGTAGTTGTGAGCTTGGTACTGAGTCTACAAAGGAGTGAGGCTCTGGTTGTGGTCCAAGGTGTGGTTGGATAGTTGTGGTCCATGGATGGACTCTTATGTTCACTGGTGAGTTGGGTGGAATTGTAGGAAGTGGATGTCGGGTGGATGCCAAATCGGATAAGGGCCCTGGGTTGAAACCCAAAGAATTGCTTGAGATATCAAACCACTCAAGTCGGCTTGCGAAGGGTGAGGAGAGGGGCAGGAGACTACTAAGGATTTGAACAAACTACGATGGAGATGAGGGAGAGGAAGGTGATGAAGGTGAGGAGCTTGGAGATGGTGTTGGCTGAGGTCAGAGAGCCAAGCGCAGTGGACTGGGCTACCAGGCTGAGCCATGCCTGTATTTCCCCCTTTGTCTTGGCATGTCTGAGACACTACGGGGACTTTCAAGCACTGAGAGGAAGCAGAGGTAGTGTAGGAGCAGCTGGGAGGAGTGCAATTCGCAGGAGGCCTCGACCAAGGATGAAAACAACTACGAATGCACCTGGTAGAATCCATGGTGTCGAAAAGATTGATAGAGTCAAGAACACACGAGATGAGTAAAGTGTGGTTCATGGCTCTGAGCCATCAAAAGTATAGATAGATTAGGCAAGGCACATTGAGAGTAATGGCGCCTTGGTTGTTGCAAGTCTAGTTTAAATGCATGGAGGTGGCAGAAGGGTGTGGCACTTGCCGGTCACATGGCTAGTGCCATGTTGGTCGCCTCCTGTCCGCTCTAGATGACATCTTTTCCGCACTGGCACCCCATCTGGGGAACTAAAATAGAATCATTTTGTATAATTTTTGGATTAGGTCGTTACCAAAACTATCAGTTGGTCGAGGAAAACATTATTAATACAAAATGTGACATAATTCTGGTCAAACGGTGAAGTAGAGCCCTAACTTTTATGTACAAAATATTTAAAACACATTAAAGTTAAATTTTGTTATTACTTTCATCAAAATTAGAATTTTTCGTGATGAAAGTCATATATTGTTATTATGTTCACCAAAATAGTTAGTTCTTGGACGAATTGAAGGTCACAGAAACCTTCTCCTCATGAGTTTCACCACTCCCACTACTTGTCTTGTTTTCTTTCTTTTATTTCAATTTGCAAGTACAAGGGAACTTGTGAATTAGTACATTAACTTCCTAGGGTCGTAAATTTTGGATACGATCTTTGTTTTAGGCATGTGATAGCCCATTGGAAATGTATTTTTGAGAACTATGCATTGTGTCAACAAATTCTGACTCCTTCTATAATTTGGTTGTGGCAAGCCAATAAAACACAGTTTATGGCCCCAAAATGGCCCTGGAAGTACAAAAATATGTACTGACATGAAAACTTCCTAAATTAGCCAGTTGGAATAGGTGGGAGGCCACCAATACCCACTTGGATGCTATGCATGGATTTAGGACAACCCCTTAAATGCAAAACCCATAATTACAAATAAATGTCCCCATTACAGAGAAACATGTTGAACTGAAAACTATCAAGATGAGGCAGTTGGAATTTGGAACAGGTGGGTGGCCACCAATATCGACCCATATCAACAATAGACAAACCAAAGTAATAGAACATTTCCTTCTTGGTAAGTACTCAAGCATCCATTCCATCTTATTTTTCTCTTCTTTTATTTTGCTAACTTAGTAATTCCTCATAATTGTTTGTTTTATGATCTCTGAAAACCTAAGACTCGTTTCTAACTATCTTTATTTCTTTATTCCAATTATTTATTCTATTTAATGGTCCAGAGGAGCCCCAATCTGAGTCTCTTTAGACAAACACCTTTACTTTTTACAAACATTATTCAAAAGACAATTGTATATTTTTTTATCTTTCCGAAGAACTATTTTTGCATACATGGCTAGTGATTTTCCATATTTTGAGTTTCAAACTAAATTTTCAACTATGTGTTCACTCTTTATGATTTTTCAGTGAAATATCATGTTAAGTTCTCTACATATGTGGCCGTTTACTTTACTTCTTCAAAGTGATATTTTTACCTTTATGTTATGATTTGTAAATTTTGTATCAAATTTTGAATACCCAATAGAATATATCCTATTCCTTTCTTGGGCCTTTCTTTTCTTGTGAATGTTTACTTAACAAACCTGCTCCATTGTTAAGTATTGTATTAATTATGTGTATGATGATAATTTATCTTGCTCCATTCAATTGTTTTAAAAAATGTAGGAGGATTTATCATCCTCTGGTTGTTTTCAAGACTTAAACATCCATAGAGATCAACAATATTGATTGAAAATTGTCGAGTAGACCAACACTTTCCTAAACATTTTCTTATTTTCCATTCTTCTCGTTTACAAAAGCAGTTTTCCTATTAAGCTCAAAGTTTGAGAATTCTTTTTCTTTTTCCCCATATTTCATCTCTTCAATCCTTTGCACATTGTCTTTTCTAAGCTTTGGTTAAAGAAGAAATGATACCAGTAACTAGTTTTTGATACGCTATTGTCAATTCAACATTGTGCACAAGGAACATCTGTTGTGCACGAAACTCTACCCCATTTCTTTCCACAAAACCTAGACTATTCACACATTACATTATTTCCTAGAAATCCTATCCTTTGCACACTTTACATTTCCTCTGGTACATCATAACCTCAACACACTTCACATTTCTTCCCACGCATCTTCACCTTCGCATACTTCTTTTTACTAAGTTTTATGCTTGATGCTTTTACTTGTTATTAGATTGTTTTATGCTACATGTGATCTATTGTGCAAAGAACTTTAGCCCATTTGCTTCTCACACATCCTAACTCTTCACACTTATTTTTACCTTCTTTTATGTGCAAAGATTCAACAACTTCGCGGTTGTCATATTTCTCCATACGCATTCACTTCCACACAATACAAAGACTTAATCCAAACATTTATTTATTCTATCATTTATATTTCCAAACTTTTACTCTCCTCTCCCGGATTTGACATGTTGCAATGAATATGTTATAATCTTAATATAAATTTTTAAATGCATAGTTAACCACTAAAATACAAATAAACAAAACATTTCCTTCTTATTAATTAAAGCATCCATTCCATCTGTTTTTCCTCTTATTTCCTTTTTGTACTTGGTAATTCCTTACTCTTATTTGTTTTATGATCTATGTAAGCCTAAGAACTATTTCTAAACATATTTATTTCTTTCATCCAAGTCTTTCTTACATTTAATGGTCCACGAGATCCCCAATCCTAGTCTCTTTGGACAAATACCAAAACCTTTTACAAGCATTATTTAAAAGATAATTGTGTATTTTTTGAGTTGTCGAACAACTATTTTGGCATACATGTGTTAATGGATAAATTGGTAGGTGCAGATACTAACTGATCTCCCTAAATCCACCTGGATCTAGAACAAAACAGGGCAGGACATGACTCTTTCTCTAAGTTGCAGTCATTGAATCTACTATCAAGAAGGAATGAGTGACCTACCTTTATATCACTTCCTTAGGTCTCTGTTGTTCCTACTTCACTCTTGTGCTCTTGTGAAATTAGGTCCAACACAACACAAACCAACTAAAGTGAAGATAGAAAAGTATATTCAATGTCAACCTATGCATATGATTAAGGAGTTATGCAATAAAATTAGAGTGATTTTATGGGAAAGGGAAATGTCGCTGTATTATATTAAATGAAAGTAGAAGATACAACCAGATCACCTTGATGTCACAAGCTTCCTTTCAGTGATCCTTGGTTCCAACACACACACTTGCTCTACACTTGTATATACAAGATCCAATACAACTTGATAGATAAATAGAGTCTTCAAGCTTCTATCCAAACAGAGTTCTTCACACAATTCTTTCACCAATTCTTCATTCAATCTTGCTTAACCTTTTCCATGAGAAACATTTCAATATATAGGAGAATGAGAGATGGTTAAATGGATGAGGATGATCCCACTAAATCTGAGAAGTCAGTAGGATGCCAACCATGTGAATGTCAACTCATTTTATAGAAGATCCTCTTCTAGAACCTTCGTAGCCTCTTCTTCCATTTTTAGCCTTGAAACAGGTTCACGCCCTACTTATGGAGCAAACTACAAACTCCTCGCAGGCCAAGTATAGAGAAACCTGTGAGAAAGAGGATATTCGCACTCTGTGTAGGTTGTTGGTTGGAGTCCCGGAGGACCGGGCAAGGAATTACTTTCATAATGTGGAAAGTGAAGCTGATTGATTGAAGTATGTGTCGTTTTGCAGGTGGACTCATATACAAATCTAATGCAAGTAATATGCAGAGCACGACATCAATGTCGTTTTTGGCTTTAGCGTATGCCAAGTACCTCAGCGATGTGTCTAAAGTTGCGCGGTGTTCAAACGTTGAGGCAACTCCGGCCAGACTTGGGCCTTCACAAAGTGACAGGTAGGTACAGCAGTGGTTTTTCTTCGAAATGACGAATAGAAATCAAGAAATGATAGTCAAGCTGCAAATCCAGGAGAGCATTTCTGAAAAGGGTTTAATGAATTTATATGACGTGGGTGCATCCAATGAAGATTGATTATATATTAGGAGAGAACCCTCTTAATCTGTCATACATGGTGGGATATGGCTCCCGGTTTCCCCAACGGATTCATCATAGAGCCTCATCTCTGCCTTCCATTGTTGTTCATCCCGACTTCATTGCATGCCAAGGTGGTTCTTATTATTTCTACAGCAAGGACTCCAATCCTAATCTTCTGGTCGGAGCACTCGTTGGAGGACCAGATGAATACGATCAGTTTCTAGATGATCTAGCAAATTTTCGAGAATCGGAGCCTACCACGTATATCAACGCTCCTCTCGTTGGCGCGCTTGCATTTTTCAGCACAAATCCATAATGATCCTCCCTTCATGCCAGGAGCAAAATATCTTACGCATTCCTTTAAATTGCCTTCATGCAAATTTAGAATGCTGCTGCAACTGTAATAAATAAACGATCGAAATGGATTTATTGTCTTATTGTATCCACTATATACCACTTGAATTTGAAATATTGAAGTCTGATTATATTTTACGAGCTGGATTTTTCTTCTAAAAGCGGGAAAGGTTTCGGGATTAACATGTCATATATGCTCCCACCATGCAGAATGATTAAACGTTCATTGAATGTGCTTACTCAGCTTTCATGCAATAAGACGAGTAGGAATTTATAAATTGGTTGAGTGACTGAATGGGCCTACTATCTATGTTTTTCTTACCACCAGTTCATCGCATGCAATCGAGTCTAAAAAAAACTGGAAAATTCGAAACCAACAGCCCTTTTACATAAGATTTAGGAAGAAAAGCATACTTACATAGGGTTAAACAGTGGAAAAACTCTATTTTCTCTTATGGCTTCTTTTTACAGTATTTTATAGAACATTATCACCACCAAAACATAACATGTAACCCTTTACATATTTCACATATTTAAAGACAAACTTAAATTTATAACTTGGAAACAAAACAAATAACTATTATTAATAACTTGAAAATAAAACATATAACCATTATTAAATATGATATTTCAAAGGAAAGCCTTAAATTTACAATGAAAATAAGAGTTTACGGATATTGATTCAACTAACATCAAATTCATAATTAATTGTTAGATTATGGGAAAAATACATTTTAATAACATAACAAAATAAGAAATATTATGAAATAAATTATAAGTCATATTATGAAATAAGCAATATTAGCAACAATCACTTTATAAAAATGGTTGATATAGACCTATGCCTTAGGGATGACCATTAATTTATTAATTAATTACTACATTAATGTAATATATAAATTAAAGTATTAATTTACATTAGTGTATAATGTAACATGTCAATTTATTAATAAATTAAAAATGTATTATATTAATTAATTAACACATTAATTAAATGTTAATAAAATAATAAAATAATACATTTAAAGTACTAATACATTAATAATTTATTAATAAAGTAGTAATACATTAACCTTAATGTAATTAGTAATACATTATTACATTACTATAGTGTATAAATTAAAATAATTACATTAATGTTTAATGTAACATATTAAACTATTAATACATTAAAGTAATATAATGTAATACTAATGATACATTAATGTATTAATGGAATATATACAGTTTTAATTCACATTGTTAAAGTAGTAGTACATTTAAAAATATATTATCGAAGTATTAATATATTAACACATATTGAAAATGATCATCGTTGACTATGGTTGATCGTGATCATGGTTTCTTATGGTCATGACTATGAATGCCATTAATATATAGTGTAATGTGTTAATTTAATTAATTAATACATTTTTTTTAATAAATACATTACTAAAATATTAATGCATTAAAACATTAATAAAGCCTTAATACAATAATAAAATAATTCATTAATAAATTAGTATTACATTATTAAAATATTAATACATTATTAGATTAATGTAGTATAAATTAAAGTAAAAATTTGCATTAATGTATAATCTAATGTATTGATTATTTGATACATTAATAATTTAATGTATCAATTAGTTAATATATTTATACCATATTAATTAATTCATTGGTAAAGTATTAATAATAACAATAAATAATACACTAATAAAGTAACATATTAATAATATATTGAATATATTGAATGCATTAATAAATACATTATCAAAATATGAGTACATTAATAAAGTATTCATACACGGATAAAGTAATACATTGATCTTAACCATGTTAGTAATATATTATTAAAAAATTAATACATAATGTGTGTAATGTAACATATAAAATTATTAATATATTAATAAATACATGATGAAAATTGATGTAATGTATAAAGTAAAGTACAAATTTACATTAATGAATAATCTAATGTATTACTAATTAATACATCTATACAACATTAATTAATACATTGTGAAATTATCAATACATTAAAAATACATTGTTCATAATAATACAAAAAAATACATTACTAAAGTATGAACAAATTAAAACATTAATAAATAGTAATGCATTGATGTTAATGATGTTAGTAATACATTATTAAAGTATTAGTAGATTAATAATACATTATTACATTAATGTATAATGTAGCATAACTATTAATACATCAATAATACATTATTTAAGTAATAATACATTAATAAATAAATTATTAAAGTATTAGTACCTTAATAAAAATATTATTAAGGTAGTAATACATTATTAATACATAATTTAAATAGTAATACATCACTAATACATCATGGTTGATTGGAGTTTATTATGGTTGACAATGCCCACAGTTGACCTTCGTTGACCATGTGGATGTGGTTATAATGGGCCATGTTTATTATGCTTAACCAAACATTAAGATGGCACTACTGCATTGCAATGTTGATCATGTTTTGTTCATCACATTGCGGCATCAATTTTTGTTGATCACATTGTGGCATCAACTTTCATTAGTCACATGATAGTGTAAGGTTATGGTCATCAAATATTAACAAAGGATTTTTGTTTGTCGCATTATGGCATTGGAATAGGTTTGTCAGAGTCTTACAGTGGGTTATATTCGTCACATTATGACGTCAGGAAATGTTCATCTATTTAAAATGTTGTTCTGTGTTTGTCAAATTGCCACATTGGGTTGTGTACATCACATTGCGACAATGCATAGTGTTCATCATGTTGCGACGTTTGGAAATGTTTGTCGCAATGCGACGTCAGGATATATGCGCCACATTGCAACACGAGGATATGTTCATCAAATTGTGACGACAGGGAAATGTTCGTCACATTGCGACGATAGGGCTCTATTCATCATATGGCGATGATAGGGATATGTTCGTCCAATTGTGACACTTGTATATGTTTTTCACATTTTGACGTTACTATGTTTGGTAGATTGCAATGTTACTATGATCGACAGATTGTGACATATGTTTTTCATATTGTGGAGTCACAATGCAATACATGTCAACACGAGGATATGTTCATCACATTGTGATGTTACTCTGTTTGGTAGATTGCAACATTATTATGTTCAACATTGCGATGAGAGGGTTATTTTTTTCAAATTACGATCGACATATATGTTTGTCACATTGTGACATCTATCTATGTTTGTCACATTGTGTCGTTACTATGTTTGGTAGATTGCAATGTTACTATGTTTGACACATTGCGACGTATGTTTTTCAGATTGTGACATCACAATGCAACACATGTCAACATGGGGATATGTTCATCACATTGCGACGTTGGGAAATGTTTGTCACATTGCGACGGTATTGTGTTTGGTAGATTACAACATTACCATGTTTGAGACATTGCGGCGTATGTTTGTTAGATTGTGATTGGGGCTATGTTCATCAGATTGTGATAGTAACATTCGGTAGATTGCAATGTTACTATGTTTGACACATTGCAA
>JASDQU010880776.1:8188-33891 GCA_032191745.1 Picea mariana
AGATATAGATATATATATATATATATATATCGGTCAAAGTGTCATACATGTTTACAAAAAATTACAATCCATACATCGCTTGTAGGCCAGTGAACCCCCTCACCCCTATAGGTACAAACTGGGTACCCCCTACCCTATACAAAATGGGTGTTACACTACCCTGTACAAAATGGGCTCGTAGGCCTATATAAATGCAAAAAGACATAACCAACACTCATGGTGCCTTCAAAGCTCTCCCACCAGGTCCTCTGTCAACAAGAGGTGCCCCACCAGCTGGGCGTCCTCGAGGTCCAAGGGGTAGTCACCCAGTCACCACTTCCCCCGCTATAGTTGTTCTGTGGATCAGGGTCTGCAACTCTGCAGAGCCACCATCACATTGCTCCAGGACTCTCTCATCCTAGATATGTGACCACATGCCCTCCGATACACCCTGCAACAACACCTCCAACCGGCGTCAGAAATCCTCCATCCCCTTGCCGAACTCTACCTGGGGATCATGCATTGGCCCTGCACCTAGATCATCAAATCTATGTCTTCGGTCGGCCCTTGCCTCATCTACTGGCCTTGCACCCACCTTATCCCTTCAACATCACTCTCCCACCTGTGGCTCTGCCCGCTACGGTCTTACAAGCCCCTTGCGCGCCGGCTCCCCAACCATCTCGGCCTCGCGGCCCCACATCTTTAAACACAAAAACAAAGGTAGAGTCAACATCCATATATACATATAAACATATGCTACACTATCAAAATCACTCAACATAAATGAACAAACATACCTCTCTGGTCCCAAACCTCGCCAAGAGGCAACACCATGTCCGGATCATGCCAGAAGTCCATCCTACCATATGGGAACCACAGTATGATCTGTGGCATATGGCGCCACACACATGCCAACGCAACCGTAAAATAGTGGCCACCCTCTCCCCCTCTGTGTCGTACCAAAAGATGAGCCCACTGCATCAAGCGTGGCTCCTGCGCCCCTGCAGGCAACAATAAAACCCTTGGGGGAAACATAGGCACCCTCTCCAAAAACCATGCCACTAGGATAGATCCAAATGAAAACTCACCGGAGTCTGTGGACTGATATTGGTGTAGATGCCCTATCATCTTGGCATGAAACATCAAGCCGCGGGCTAACATGTCCCCATCTAGGACCCTCTGCATAATCCTCAACTAGCCCCCACTGATCCGCTGAGTAGCTAAGGATCCATAGATCCTAACAATCATAATCGCGATGCACTAATGTAACAAAGAATCCATCGCGTCAATATGGACAACCAAACCTGACATCATGTTCGACCCCGAACAATAACCTCATGCCATCTCTATCAATCGCACATCCCCTGCCAGCTGGGGGTCAGCAGGCAAGGCCATTCCCCGAAAAGGGAGCCCTGTCAGAAAATATACATCCTCAATAGTTGAGAATGTCAATTGTTTCCCCCGTGCAATGAAGCACTGTAGATCAGTGCTCCACATCGATATCAAGTATTGGAGCAGGTACTCTTGTGACTGTATCAATGGGAATCCAAAGAACTTGAGCAGCCCACAAGATGTCAAGTTCCTTCGAACACTCGACTCCTCTCTCACTACCTCTCTGAGGCGCTCCTAGCCTCGCTCCCTAGTCCAGTGGACTGGCATGATGAACTGATCACCTACATTCACACAGAGACACTTGGTCAGCAATCATCATTTATAAATCATACTTCAAAAAATTCAAGTTTTAAACAAACCCCTTAGCTTCGCCTCAAGTGCACAGTTGTCACCCCCACAGACGTGCACATATGCGAGATTGTTCTTCACATAGTTACGCATCAATGCACAGTTGTAGGAGAAATAGATGTGCATCAATGTGCAACTGTCACACCCACAAGTGCACACACATGCACACCTATTCTTTGCACAGTTGCGCACTGATGTGCAATTGTCTAAGAAACATCTGTGCACAGTGCGTAGTTGTAATTTGAACATGCGCACATCACATGCGCACTTATTTTTCCCACCCACGCACCCCCATGCGTGGTTGTATTCAGCACAACCGCACATCATGCATGGGAGAGGGAATTGTACCCATGCATCTCAGCACGGGTATCTTTCCTTCTCCAGTGCATTAGTGGGCCCACCCCTAACAAAAACCCTAGTACGACCCTCCGTACGACCCCTACCCAAAACATAGAGACTAGCTACTGTGCAAGAGGATGGGACCACTAACCTAACTCTCAAAAATTCTGGATCGGCCATCTCGAACTCTTGTAATCTCAGAAACTCCTCCAAATACTCTCGTCGATCCACTATAACAGCAGGTACAAATGAGGTGGCATTGTGGGCCCCACAACCATATATAACCCCTTTTGCCAAACTTCCATGATCAGTTACAGGAGCTCAGAGTCTTTGTTTTTTGATCTGTCTTCAGCCACGGGATCAGGTTCTCGCCGCCTACACAGTCACATTCCCCGGGTCACCATCTTCACTCAGCCCCGGGGGATAATTTTTCTCACATCATGTCTAGGTACGCATGCACATGTTCAAAATTTTCAAATAATTGTTATACGTTCTTTACCTTCAGATATTGTTCACGTTAGGTATTTGGTTTTAATGTGTGTAGGTACTTGGTCATCCCAACCCAGTGCAACCCCTTCAGGTATGTGATCGACACTGGCATGTAATCATTCCCTCTGAAATTCAATTGCATCTCCCAGTCACACCCTCCGACATTTTCCTTTGGGGTCCCTACATTCGATTCCGTAGTATTGTCACCTTCGTTGTAGTTTGGCACTGTCACCTGGTAGCACTCTCCCCCACATGAGTTGTCCCATTCATAGTCCCCCTTGGCACTTTGACACTCATGATGCTTTCACTCCCTAGGGATGGGAGTCATGATAGTCTTACATATTTCCAAGAATCAACCACATACTCCTTCTCATCTTATTGCTAGATTTCCCAATGGACTCCCAGGTTATCTCATCATGGTTCTATTTTGACTATGCCTCTGCAGTATCATTAGCCATCCATTTCATCCACAATCAATTTTCCCATCTGCAAATTTCCTTCCATTCATTTACCTCATATAGAAACACACCAATGGGTCCACCACCCTCCACCAGTTCTCCACACAACTTGCGCCCTCACAGGCCAAGCCATCTTTCACTGGGGCACCCATTTCTGTATCTGTACACTCATCCCCAATTATTCTTTATTTATTTGGTAATTTTAAAAATCCTTTGTTTCCAACATTTACTTATCTTTTTGGTCATCACCCTTGGCGAACTTCCTTTTCCAGCAAAGCAACCCATGTCTCCCTTGGTTGGGGAATTCACTATTCTCTACTCATGTTGACATCATCCATAAACCCTAAGTATTCCATAGTCTATGTACCCCTGATATCTGAGTTTGTCCACTTTTTCACACCTCTGGCACAATTTCACCCCATGCTTAGTCGTCCCCCAATTTCACGGTTGCTACCAATCATCCTTCAACCCTATCCCCAACCAAGGGAATTCTTGAGTCTCACCGCATATTGACTTCGTTCATGTTCCCTATCAGTTCCTAATCTCATCTAGTGGATTTCATGAAGCCCTTTGCTTCTTGGAGTCGCGTCTCCCTTTCTGTCGACATCAACACAGTTTCCAGAAGGGAGACAATATCTTGACTCTCATTACCTTTGCAATGAGGAGTCTCAGATGACACAGAGAGAACCATCATCGCTCTCTGATGTCGTTGACCCCCATAACATTCAACTTCAACAAAATCTTATGTTGCAGTGGGTCTTACTATGCGACTATTGCAGTTGTTTTATACTAGCCAAAGACCTCTGAATTTAGTAGGCCATCAATGCCTACGATTCATCGACACCTCTTATAGGCATCCTTGCCTCTTTTCAGAGTATGTTCACCATCATAATTTTCATCTGCCATTATCAAACCGCCCTGGAGGGCATTGCAGTTATCTATATCAGCATACAACTTCAGTTACTATCTTACATTTTTGAGTTACATGACACGAGCATGGGGCATTCCCACCTCGTTTTTATACATATTTTATTTTCTCTCCCTAGAGACAGATTTGAGTCTCACAATTTCCCCTCTCCCTCCGACAAATATCTCTTGCAATTCTTATCAACACTCTTCCTTACAATGATACTCTCAGTATAAGAAACATTGATGTATTTCAGCTATACATACGCTCCTAACCTCACACATCAGGGGGCATCTGTTATCACTGAAATTTCATCCGCAACATTGCGTGCAAATGGTTACAGAAATACAACACTACCAAACACCTATTAGTTCACCTGGAACACCCAAAATGCATTTCCAAGAGGCAAAAACTATACAATTGGACAAAAATTGACATGCACTGAATCACTAAAGGAAGTACGCACAAAGTGCACGGGCCAAAGAAGGTCGTAGAGCACACATGCGCCATATGAGTGACTGTGTACGAGAAAAGCCGCACACTCTTGTGAACGATGCATTTATGGTTCTTTTCAGCCCCTCAACCACTTATGGACGAGATCTCAACTTGCTTTGACCCTCAAATCCAAGTTGAATCCGAATGGGGGGCTAGTCAAAGACCTAAGGGTGCCCTAAAGGGCCCCTTATTCATGCTAAGAACCAATTGGATATTTCCTCAAAGACATGCTATAAATGGAGGTCATGGGTGCACTAAGAATTTAAGAATCTCATAGTATTGTAATGTTGCCTCAATCCTCCCTCAAGAAACCTCTTTTTTTCTTGGATCATTCTAGCAACATCTCAATAAGCTATTTCACTCACCTCTTGAGGGAATAGTCTTGGATTTGTTCACCATTTGCTTTCTTGTTTATCATTGTAAGAAGAGATCTAAAATAGGGGACTCAAGAGCCCTCCCAAGGAGGAAGAGGGGATCCATAAGTCCTCCTTTCTACGGTGTTTTCCAACTAATATAGTTATCCATTGGTGGCATAACCTCGGTCATTTGGTTGATTGATTTTGGTTCAAAGTTTCTTATGCATTTTAGTTTTATTTCCTTAGTTTTTTTTAGTTTATTTGTTTGTTTATTTCATGTGCTTGGATTATCTAACTCATTCACTGACCTCTGTCTTGTCTAGCAGGCCCAACTAGACTTGTAAGTGCCCTTGTTTTGCTCACCCAAGTGACGAAACAGACACAATAATGATGACTAATGATTTTCACTTTCAAGCTGCATGAATCTGTTGAATAGAACATGAACAAGATCAAATAATACTTGTTACTAGAACTATTTTTGTAACTCGATATTGATCACAAAACTCATGTTTAATCCCCATTTTACATTTTCATTGCACTTGGTATCTAGGAGTTTTTCCCATGCGCCAGGTTAGGATATTTTTCTTTGTTCTTTTCATTGTACACAGGACTGCATTTAGATATAGATTCATTTATTTTAAACGAAAATCTCATTTCATAGTAGAAACCTTTTGGGTGGCTTGGTTGAGCCCTCATTTCATCTGACTCAAGGATTGCCTCTTACAAGCATGCTACAAGTAGGTAATTATTTCCATGTTTCCTATTGATAAGAGTAAGCATTATCCTACATCTTCAAGTAGCAGTTAGGTTTAGTGTTAGTTTAGGTTAGATTAGTTTAGATTAGGATTAACTTTTAGTTTAGTTTAGTTTTAGGTAAAGGTAACTTGACCCATTTAACCAGTCGAAATCACCACACCAAACAGACAAGGGTCTAATTGGGGCCCTGACCGGGTGATTTCCCTAATGTTGATCATGGTCAATTTTGGCCATCAACACTCCCCTAATAGGGATAATGGCCCATTGAGAGAAATACAACTATAGAAAAATATGGTAAAGTCTGTACTATTGTACGACCCTAGAACAACATGTTTTTCGAGGTATACACACCTTTCCTTCAGCTTGCTTGAGTATACACGCCTAGCTCCATTGGTTCCCACATACATTTACAAGAATATTGTATGAAAACCTCCATACGACGCTACCCTTTCCTCTGGATTCAATCAGATGAAACCCAATTGCGGTTGCCTTTGCTCTCTCTTCTCCTTGACCTGTATGATCTCTATATGGAATTCCTTCTCCACCTATCCACGATATTGAATCACATTCCTTCATGATCCAACCTTCTCTACATCAATACTTGGATGAAATAATCTTCACCCTCTCTCCATGAGATCTCACTCACTCATACAATGTGTAAGCAAAAGTCTTTCTTTTATTATACACTCTCAACTGACTTCACACTAGCAAAATTCCTTCTTTGCTATATTTGTGTAAAATCCCCATCTTGGTCTCTCACCAAAAGTATCTCCTCCTTTACCCTAGCCTTGCTTTTATAAGATTGAGTTATGGCCTAACCGTAATCTCCAAAGTGATTGATGGCTAATTAAAGCATTTTCCTTAAATAAAACTCAACTCACTAATAAAAGCACTTTACTTTAATAATTACTTTAATTAAACTAAATTCTCACACTTAGAAGAATTTGGATGACTTCCACATGCTAGACACCAAGCCAATGTGGAAGTACTTGTTCGATGCTACATGCATCAACATTATCACCCCAACATGTATTTATATAAAGATTATTGTATCTTAAAACATCATCCTCGTATCAATATTCCTATTAATAATTTATTTATTTGTTTTATGTTGATCTTATAGGCTATCTCTTTCATGGACAACTTTATGAAGGAATTGTAAACATTCGATTCAAATGGTATAATAGATCATTTTTTACTTCAGGAAAATATATGTTGCACATATATTCCAGTTCGAGTCAGGAAGGTTGTGGCTAGAAGTGGATATTTCTCAATCTTAGATTGTGATTGTTGTTGTGCCTAGGAAAGTATATAGTATTCCTAGTTCCATCAAGGGAATTTATGCCTAAGTTAGTGCTCTCACTTGTCCAAATTGCATTTCCCAACATGCCATGAGTTTCTACCTGGAATTGAATGCATTCCATCCAAGCATGGTTGTGATCTAGGGTCTCTTGTGTTCATATTGTGTCCCCTGCACAATCACATGTTTTGATCCAAAATTTGTCCAAAAGTTTGTGTGTGACTCTTCTTTTTTAGGTTGGCTTATTCTTGGGAATAGCCTTGCACTTATTGTGGCTATTCATGGTGAGGTTTACATAGGCCACAATTTCCCCCCATATCTTGGTTGTGAATAATCCCTACCATAGAGACGAATTTAACAAATTAAACTTTCTACCTTGTAAATAATAGTGGATTGAGCCATAGAAACCCACCAATGTTCCACCTCCAAAGGAAATATGTGGAGCACTGCAAACTACATTATCCTAGAAATAAAATATGTTCAAGCCAAAATCATGGATGAGATGGGAAAGGTCAACAATAGACTAGCTGAAGTTCAATGAGGAATGATGACATGGGACTTAGGGTCAAATACATATCCAAACAAGTTGACAATGTCAAACATGGAATGAAGGAATAGATGAGGACCTTCAAACTACTCAATGATAAAATAGAGGAGGAGGTAGTTCAAATCCCCACACTTTTTTTTCATTGGTCACACACAACATCCCATCCAAGACCCTTTAGTGGGTTTATGGACAAAATAAAAATTGTTGTGTCAAGGTTTGATGATGAGTATAATAGAAAAGATACAATATGGAGGAATAAAATCAAACATTATTTTGAGATGTATTAGATAAAAGATGGTGAAGAGAAAAAAAAAATCATCTATGCACCTGGAAGGGTCGATTAATGATTGATTCCTATGTTATAACTATAAGTCATTGGGATTAGCAATAGGTTGGGATGCATTGAAAAAGGAATTTTAAAGAGATTTCAAGATATAGTTTTAAATTTTTTTTTGCCAAATTCACTCAATTATTATAATCAGGTATGTTAGAGGAGTACTTCATGAACTACGAGTACTAGATACACATGTGATAGACCTATCAGAGGACTACCTACTATGAATTTCCTTATCATGGTGGAAAAAAGTATAAGAAACAAACTCAAATTATTAGATACCAAATATGTGGAGCAAGCATGACTCAAGTCGAAACCCTTTGAGCAAAAACCCATGCCCTATCAGTGATCATCTTGCTCCCAATATGAAAAATAAAAATCAAAATATATTCCTCATAACAAAAGGAACTCACCATTATATGCAAAGAAAGACAAACAAAGGTTTGAAACCCCAACTCTAGGACGTATGATGACATTCAACTTGTTGACTATTTGAATGACCCCACAAGGTGGTATGTTCATATTTGTGCATTCAAGGTTAGTCCAATCCAATGAGGATGTATGAGATAATGAGATGAATGTCAAGGGGGGGTCTCAAATGATAAACAATATACATTAGGATATAGGGTGAAAATAGATCAAGAGGTTATATCCATGGCCATCTTAGATCCTATCTGAATTATTACTCTGGAAAGTATGAGATTTGTGGTAGGTGGATAGATGAAAATAGGAGAGGGCTCAAGGCTCTAAGGAGGTGGCATTTATAGTGGTGTAATAGCTCGACATTCTTTGTATGCATCGAGTAGAGATTAGGCTATTGATCCTTTAGATTTCAAGATTAATGGAACTAAGCTTCTAGAGTTGGATTAAGCTTGAGAATTCAATAGGATCTGCGAGGAGCTAGTTGCATAGGCAGTGGGTTGGATCTCGAGTGATTGTGTAGAGGGAAGAGGGTAAATGATCAGGGATTGGATAATTTGAAGCTCAAGAAGGTGAAGAAAACTTGGAAGGTTTTTAAACAAAGGAAGATGCATGTTAAGATGGTTATTGGGGAGTTCTTGCACCTTTTGCAAACTTCACAATATTTAGGGAAGGAATTAACAAGTAAATTTCTAGAGTGACAAATATTGGAGGTGACTCTTAATAGATGGTTGCAGAAAGTATGGTCACCTTTGATTAGTTACAATCCCATTTTCTATATATTAACAAGGGGTTGGATCAAATTCATCTTTTTTTCAGAAGATGATGCTTCAAAAATCCTAAAGGGAAGTTGGTTTTGTGGTTATATGTGCCTATCATTGAAGCCACACCATGCTTTCTTCAACCCTAGGTCTGAAGTTGCACAAAAATACCCATTTTGGTCAATCTTCTTGGCTAGGAGTTGTGGTCATAGAAGTGTTGGCATGTTTATAGGCAGAATGTGCTTGTCATTGATGGAAAGAACAACAACAAAGATGGTATGTTTACAGGCAAGGAAATCAACAATGATGGAAAAGGGAAATCATAAGTTCAGGAGGAAGAGTGAACAATATGCAGATATCAAAGCTCAGAAGAGATAGTGTTTTTTGCTCTCCAGAAGTGCAGCTGAGGTCCAAGAGAAGGACTCGCAGGAGGAGCAAAGTTCGATACGTTTGAACACTTAGAAAACCTTCTAAGTCATAGAGATCAGAAAGATTAGGAGGAAGAGCGACAGTGACCATCAAATCAGAGACCAGACAGGAGGAGCGTGCAGAGTAGGAGATTAGACCTCATCCGCCGTATTGAAAAATGATAAGATCCAGACCATTGGATCATAGAGGGTTGTGGGTCGTTGATCTGGAGCAAGTTTTGGAAAATCAAGAGTTGGGAGAAGGGAGGTGAGTAGTCCTCCAACTTTGCGAAATGCAAAGTCTCGATAAGATCTGAACTGTTGGATCACAGAGGATTGTGGGTTGTTGATCTAGAGTATTTTCAGATATCAAGAGTTGGAAGAGTAAGGGTTGGCTCATGTTCAATCACCTGACACGCAAAGTCATGATTTGATCACAGTCGTCGATCAAAGGGAGAATGAGGACCATTGACTAGATAAGGACACGTGGCAGACTACATCATCAGCGACACATGGCACAATCAAACAATGACAAGTTTCAAGTTGATTCATCATTTCAAGTACATGGAAATCACAAATCCTAGTGACACGTGGCAGCTGCTCAGCTCATGACACTTCATCGAGTGATGCAAGAGTTACATCACTCCAAGAGTTTTTATTTGGGATTTTTACCACCAGTACTCACCCAAAGACCCGAAGTCCCAAAGGTCGAAGTCCGGGGGAGGAGGATAGCCATTGGATTAAAGAGGACACGCGTCAGTGGATTGTCAACTCCGGGAAAAAGCAAAGGAAGGATGAACGAGAGTTTGATATTTGAAATCTCTAGAATGTGAAGTTATGTTAGCCTTCAGATCAATTTTGAGTGGAAGGACATGATAAGCTAACAAAGATGCATCGCAGAAAGATCGAGTCGTCGATCTAAGATCCTGATTGAATGAACACAATTCAATCAATCCGGTTATAAAGATGTGAGGATTTTACACTCAGGAAAGTTTGAGATTTGAAATCCCTTGAATGTGAAGTTTCGTCAATCGTCGGATCTAGAGATTAGGCAATGACCGTTAGATCATGGAGATCTACATCAGCAAATATCGTCCTCAAGGAAATGTGGCAGACCACGTCAGCAAAGGGCATATGGGAAACCACATCAACAAGTACACATGTCATCTGATCATTGAGACCAAGGATTGCACATGGACAATGGAAAGAAGGCAGAGCCATCGATTGACGAGGATAGATGTCAGCAGATCTTCCATTCCAAAAGATATCCAGTAAGAAGCAACAGAGTTTGAGAATTGAAACTCTCGGAGCCCGGATCATGAAGGAAACCTCAGTCATTGGAGGAAGGATATATCTGGTCTGTGGAATCGAGACGACAGATGTGAACCATCCATTCAAGAGAACCATCAATATCGTGAGATCAATTTTCATGTTCCATTGCGGGGCCTGAACATGCTCGGGCCTTAATTTTTCGTAAGTGGGCCACAATCGAAACCACGGTTTTGGAGAAAGCACGCGTGGAGGCTCATGGTGAATTGTGGGGAGAAAATAAGTTTGGTATAAACCACCTTTGGACATGCCTGCAATCGCTTGGTCACATGAAGCTCATAGCTCAAGGTCATATCATGAAATGGAGCCAGTGCTCACTAGACATAAATCGGAAAGAACCTTTTGAATAAGCGCTTGGTCGCAACTCGTGATCATGTGAAAGGAAGGGGATTAGCCAGAAAATCTAACACCCATTGTGAATTTTTTCTCAAGAAGGGAAATGGCTCCAAAGGCATGAACGCGCGGAGGATCTCCTAGTAACTGCTAGAGATAGACTGATTGTAACTACAGAAAATGACTAATTGCATCTACCAGAGAATTCAAAGAATCTCATGGTGATCGCCAGAGGAGCTGAAGAGTCTCGAGGTAACTTCCAGTGGTATGAAGATTAATCAGAGAGGCAATTGACATATGGAAAAGTATCGAAGACTGTGATTGCCATAGAAGTTAAGGAATCTCATCATAACGCTCAGTGATGATGAACGCATGGAACTAACCCCCAGAGAAGATGAAGAGCTGCCATGATGATCAGGAGATGACTCGAAAAGAGAAATGTATGCAGAATAGAGAAGTGAAGGATTTTGTTGTTGAGACATGGATCAGTGAGGAGGAGTTGTAGTGAACAACCTGTAGGGTATAACAGTGACGTTGTAAAGAGCATGCAGAGGTATTGCACATGAAGGATGCAGAAGGTGCACAGAGATTATAAAAACGTACAAGAGAGAAGAGATGGTTGCGGCTGTTGAGTGTGATTCATGCGGGTAGATGCATACTGTGTGAAGGAGATGAAGCACAGAAGAAGAAAGGAACATAAATTCATATCTGAGAGAATAACAAAAAGCGCATCAGACACGAGGAGAGAGGCACTGATGCAGGTAGAGTAGAGCAGTGTATCAGAATAATGATGAGATTGGTAAGCCATAAATAAATGTTGTATCACTGTGATAAAGTTGTAAAAGGCAAAGATTTATATTTCAAGGTGGTTGGGAGGTGCTAGGGAGGATTGGTGTCCTCATAGTTTCAAGTGGGTGCTTGAACACAGGGATATGTAGTTTCCATCTGGTTGCAGCCAGAAAAACCAGGGTGGCAGGGTGGTGCAAGGGAGAACTATTGTTCTCTGTTATACAGGTCAGTGCCTGTGTGACTGGAAGTTGGTGCTTCTATCCAGTTGGTGTTGGAACACTTAAGGAGTTGGTGCTTCCTTCTAGTGGGTGTTAGAGAAACCAAGGAGTTGGTGCTTCCTTCTAGTGGGTGCTAGAGAAACCAGAGAGTTGGTGCTCTCAGCAAGTTGCATCTTGCAAAATAGAGGTGGTAGCCTCACAATGAGTTGGTGCTCGTAAGAATGATAATGTACAGAAAATAAATATTACTTATCATATCAAGAAGAAGAGGTTTTTAGCTTTTATGGTTTTCCTTGGGAAATATCTATCTCTGTATATTTCATGTGTGTGATTGATGTTGAATGTTATATTGCTTACCTCCCTGCCTTATTGTGATTTTCATTGAGTGCTCTATAAAGAGTTTAAAATAAGCGTACTTTTTTAAGCACGGTAACAACGGATTCTACCCCCCTTCTCAATTGTCCAACAATTGGTATCAGAGTCAGTTCCTTTTATTTAAAGGTAGACCAGTAATATTAAACATGTCAAGTCATGAAGGAACTTCAACCAATAAGGCCCCTCTATTCAATGGAAAAAAATTTGCCTTTTGGAAAGTTAAGATGAGAACCTACATAATGGCTTTAGGTGCAGATGTATGGGATGTGGTAGAGAATGTTTATGTAAAGCCAGTTGTACTAGCTAATAAGGATGAAAAGCTAGAATTTATCTTCAATGCTAAGGCTATGAATGTTATTCTAAGTGGGCTTGCAGAGGAAGAATTTGTAAAATTTATGCACTTAGAAACTGCCAAAGAAATGTGGGATAAACTCATTAGCAGTTATGAAGGTAATGAGAAGGTAAAGGAT
This sequence comes from Picea mariana, assembly GCA_032191745.1. NCBI lineage: Eukaryota > Viridiplantae > Streptophyta > Pinopsida > Pinales > Pinaceae > Picea > Picea mariana. The sequence goes on from JASDQU010880776.1 coordinate 20,991, forward strand.
GCCAAGCTTCAAACCTACAGATTACAGTTTGAATAGCTAAAGATGAAAGAAGATGAAATTGTTGGGAAGTACTTTCTGAGAATTGAATAATTAGTGAATGCCATGAAGAGTATTGGTGAGAAGTTTGACAACGTAGTTTTAGTCCAGAATATTTTAAGATCCTTTCCAGATAGGTTCAATCCAAAGGTCTCTGCCATAGAAGAACTTAATGATCTAAAAACTCTTACTTTTGATCAACTTCGAGGAACGTTGACTGCATATGAAATGAGGATAGGTAAAGATAAATCCACCTCTAGAGAAGCATCATTTAAAGCTGATAAGAATGAGGATTCTGAGCTAGATGAAATTGAAGCAAAATTTGTGAGAAGACTAAAGAAAGGATCAGGAAAGTACCAAGGCAAATTTCCCTTCAAATGTTTTAATTATGGAAAGATAGGTCATGTTGCATCTAAGTGTCCAAAAAATAAGCATGATCATAATTCTAAAGGTGAAAAGAAGTTCAAACCCAAGAGATTTGATAAAAAGAAAATTGTATGTGTAAACAATGATAACTCTTCAAAAGACACAGATAGTGACTCCTCATGTGAAGATAAGGTTAATGAATTTATGCTTATGGCCCAAAAGGATTATGATAATAAAAGCATAGGAAGCAATGTTGACGATGAAGAAGTTGTGGTTGACCTGGAAGGAGAACTGATCGGTGCTCTAGAAAAAATTTCTAGACTTAGATCTAAGAAGAAAAAGAAAAATCAATTGTTGATACAGTTTGAGAAAGACAATAAAGAACCTAATGAAGCCTTTTCCCTGATAAAAGTGGAATTAGAAGAGGCGAGGAAAATAGAGGACATTCTAAAACAATAATTATCATAAAAGAAGGCAAGATGTGAAGCCTTGGAAGAAGAGGTAGTAAAAACCAGAAAAGAGATGGAGAAGTTTAAAACGCTATATCTTCAAAAACTTCCAAGCATTAAAGCCACAACATAACTAAATGACATTCTGAGAAAACAAAAATCTCCATTGTTGAAGATTGGTTTAGGTTATGTAAATGGTTCAAGCAACAAACAACCAGAAAGCAAAGAGTCAGTAAAGATGATCAAGTTTCAAGTCAGCAGACAATCAAACCATGAGAGTACTATGTCGCTTAAAGCTAATAAAGACAAGTTTATCCCTGATTAGAAACAAAGAGATCAGAAGATGGAGCAACAAATGCCAAGAATAAGGCCATCCTTCAGTTACCAAAATTTATTTCATGGCCACTATTTTTACTATTCTAATTTTGAACATAATATTGTAAACTGTCAAATTAAGTTTAGAGACATGCAACTGAGGAGGTCAAGAAATAGACAATATTTACAACATAGAACCAAGCAGCCAATGAATAGATAACACAACACCGATCACTTTGACCTACTAAACAATGAGCTCGAATGTTATAACCGTCATAACTTTGGCCACAAATCTGCAAACTGCCATTTGAAGAAGTACAAGGCAGATCCAAGGATAAATCCTTTAGATAGAAATGTCAGCACATGGAAAAGAAAGATAGTGAAAAATGTGGTCTAGTACTTTCAGCTCAAAAACAAAAAGACCCTTGGTATATAGATAGTGTATGTTCCAAGCACATGACTGGAGACAAGTATAAGTTTCTGTCTATAAGTAAAAGCAAAACAGGAAATGTAACCTTTGGAAATGATGAACCAAGTAAAATCCAGGGTAAAGGGATGGTGAGTTTGAGTAATGGTAAAGGAAAATCCCAGGATTTTCTACTTGTAGATGGGCTGAAACATAATTTTCTCAATGTAATTCAAATGTGTGACAGAGGATGTGAAGTGGTGTTCACTTCCAAGGATTGTAAGATAAAGTATGTAAACTCATGACAAGTGGTGGCTAAAGGCATAAGGACATAAAACAATGTATATGTGCTAAAAGAAGATAAAGAAGAGTGTCATCTAAGAAAACATGATGAAATATGGTTATGGCATAGGAGACTTGGAAATCTAAACTTTGACCACTTAATCAAGCTCAAAAATCTTGAGGCAGTAAAAGATCTTCCATGAATATCAAAGCCACAAGACTCTGTGTGTAAACCATTCCAAGTAGGAAAGCTAACTGGGACATAGTTTAAATCCAAGAGCTCTACTTCAACAGAGAAACCACTCCAATTAGTTCACATGGATTTATGTGGACCATCAAGACAAGAAGGCACAGGGAAGGAAAACTACTTTATGTTGATCATTGATGATTACTCCAGACTTACTTGGGTTTCTTTTCTCAAAGAAAAAGCTGAATCATTTGAGAAATTTAAAATATTTAAGGCTTTAACTGAGAATCAAACAAGCAAGAGGTTAAAGGAAGTAAGATCAGACAGAGGAGGAGAATTTATGTCAAGTGATTTCAAGGAATTATGTGATAAACATGGGATCAAGAGGGAATACACAATCCCAGGAACTCCACAAAAAAATGGAGTAGTTGAGAGGAAAAACAACACAATTTAGTAAATGGCTAGGTCAATGATGAATGATAAGAACATTGGTCAAACTTACTGGGTAGAGGAAATACACACAGCAATCCATATTCTTAACAAGGCCCACCTCAGACCACATAGTGACAAGACACTTTATGAACTATGGTATGAAAGACTTGCTTCAATCAAACACTTAAAAGTTTTTGGGAGTAAGTGATACATAAAGAATAATAATGAAAACCTTGGCAAGTATGATGACAGGGCTGATCAAGGCATCTTCTTAGGATATGCTACCAATAGTAAAGGATATATATGCTTTAATAAAATATTGCATAAATTAGTTGATTGCATTGACTTAAAGGTTGATGAAGGAGTCCCATAAAGAGAGGTGAGCAATATTGAGCCTACTACAGAGGACATAGCTAAAACTAAAGATGAACAGTTCCAAGAATTAGATGGAGAAGAGACACCGAGAGAAGAAGAGTCAAGACAACAATCAACATCAAATCCTTCCTCCATAATTACTCAAAAGAATCATCCTAAAAGTTAGATAATTGGTGGGAAAGACAAAGGTGTACAAACCAGGAGAAGAAGAATCAAAGACACTGAGCAATCACATATGGCCTTCATATCCATGGTGGAACCCAAGAACTTCAATGAATCTAGTGAAGATGTAAATTGGTTAAAATTAATGAATGATGAACTGGACCAGATTGAAAATAATGACACTTGGTAACTTGTTCCTAGGCTAGCAAATAAAAATGTAATAGGATCCAAATGGGTCTACAAAAATAATATGAATGAAAAAGGAAATATTGTAAGAAATAAGGCTAGATTGGTCTGCAAAGGATATGCTCAAATAGAATGACTGGACTTTGATGAAACATTTGCACCTGTAGCAAGATTAGAAGCTATTATAATGTTTCTTGCCTATGCTTGTCATAAACAGTTTAAAGTATATCAAATGGATCTCAAGTCATATTTTCTAAATGGAGATATAAAAGAAGAAGTCTATATGGAACAACCAAAAGGTTTTCAACTGTCAGATAACCCTGAATTTGTCTGCAAGCTAAAGAAATCCTTATATGGGTTGAAACAAGCTCCTCATGCTTGGTATCACAGACTGGATATGTATCTACAAGACAAAGGGTTCAAGAGATGAACAATTGACAACAATTTGTATATCAAAATAGAGGGTAATGATCTGCTCATTATGTTGGTCTATGTAGATGACATCATCTTCAGTAGTAATAATGCTTCATTGGTACAATGGTTTTCTTCTGCCATGCAGTCTGAATTTGAAATGTCTATGATAGGGGAACTGACATTTTTTCCTGGCCTACAAATTACTCAGAGGTCTGAAGGAATATTTATTTCTCACGAAAAATATCTAAGAGAAATGTTGAAAAGGTTTCAAATGGAAGATTCTAAACCTATGAGGACACCTATGGTCACTAGATGTAAGTTAAGAAAGGATGATGATTCACCTGATGTTGATTAGAGTTCATATATTTCTATGATAGGTATCCTATTGTATATCATAGCATCTCGTCCAGACATAATGCTTGTTGTTGGAATGGTAGGAAGGTATAAGGCTGCACCTAAAAAGGGTCATTTATTATCTATCAAAAGAATATTCAGATACTTGGAAGGAACAATGAACTATGGCCTATGGTATCCTAGGAATCATAATTTTCAACTATCAGTCTATTCAGATGTTGATTGGACTAACTGCATGGATGAAAGGAAAAGCATGAGTGGAGGTGCATTATTCTTAGGAGATTCCCTTGTATCATGGTTGAGCAAGAAGCAAGGTTCCATTTCCTTATCAACTACAGAAGTTGAATACATTGTAGTTGCCACCTGTTGTACCCAAGTGTTGTGGATGATTCAAACACTTGCAGACCTGGAGGTAAATTATACTGCACCGATCCCAATCCATTATGATAATACCGGTGCAATTAGTGTTTCAAAGAATCTTGTCTTTCACTCCAAGACCAAACATATACCCATCAAGTATCACTTCTTGAGGGAATAGGTAACCAACTCTGTGGTTTCTTTGCATTATATTCCATCCAAAGATCAGATTGTTAATATATTCACTAAACCGCTTGCACAAGCTTAGTTTGAGTATCTACGCCAGAAGTTGGGCATGACCCCACTATCAACCTAAGAGAGTCCATCCTATCAAGGGGAGTATGTATTGTTTGAATATCTGATACCTTCGAAAAATACTGCAACAACTCAGGGGGAGCATGTTTTCTTTGACATTGATATCAAAGGGGGAGAAACGGAGTGGTCTGGATTCTTTAGTTGGACAATAGCGCAGCCTTCAGGGTTTCCATCAATGCCAAAGGGGGATATTGTTGGCATGTTTACAGGTAGAATGTGCTTGTCATTGATGGCAAGCACCACAGTGAATATGGTATGTTTACAGGCAAGGAAAGCAGTAATGATGGAAAACATGGAAAGCATAAGTTCAGGAGGAAGAGAAAACAATATGAAGATATCAAATCTCAGAATAAATAGTGCTTTGCACTCTCCAGAAGTGCAACCGAGGTCCGAGAGAAGGACTCGCAGGAGGAGCAAAGGTCAAGACCTTTAAACACTTAGAAAACCTTCTAAGTCAGAGAGATCAGAAATCTCAGAAGGAAGAGCGACAGTGACCATCGGATCAGTGTCCAGACAGAAGGAGCACACAGAGGAGGATATTAGAGCTCAGCCACTGAATCAGAGCGCGATGAGATTTAGTCCATTGGATCATAGAGGGTTGTGGGTCGTTTATCTGGAGCAAGTTTCAGAAAATTAAGAGTCAGGAGAAGGGAGGTGAGTAGTCCTCCAACTTCGTGAAACACGAATTCCCAATAAGATCTAGACCATTGGATCACAGAGGGTTGTGGGTCATTGATATAGAGTATTTTTAGATATCAGGAGTTGGAAGAGTAAGGGTTGGCTCATGTTCAATCACCCGACATGCGAAGTCACAATTTGATCACAGCCATCGATCAAAGGGAGAACGAGGACCATTGATTCGAGAAGGACATGTGGCAGACTACGTCAGCAGGGACATGTGGCGCAATCAGACAATGACAAGTTTCAAGTTGATTTGACATTTCAGGTACATGGAAATCACAAATCTAAGTGACACATGGCAGCTTCTTAGCTCATGACATGTCATTGAGTGACGCAAGAGTTATGTCACTCCGAGATTTTTGCTTCGGGATTTTTACCACCAGTACTCACTCAAAGACCTAAAGTCCCAAAGGATGAAGTCCCGGAGTGGAGGATAGTCATTGGATTAAATAGGACACGCGTCAGTGGATTGTCAACTGCGGGAAAAATCAAAGGAAGGTTGAACGAGAGTTTGAGATTTGAAATCTCCGGAATGAAAAGTTTCGTCATCCATCGGATCAATTTCGAGTGGAAGGACAGGATAAGCTAGCAAAGATGTATCGCAAAAAGATCGAATTGTCGATCTAAGATCCTGATCGAATGAACAACATTCACTTCAGATATAAAGATGCGAGGAGCTTACACTCAGGAAAGTTTAATATTTGAAATCTCCAGAATGCGAAGTTTCGTCAATTGTCAAATCTGGAGATCAAACAATGACTATTAGATTAGGGAGATCTACGTCAACAAATATCATCCTCAAGGAAATGTGGCAGAACAAGTCAACAAAGGGCATATGGGAAACTACATCAGCAAGTACACGTGTCATCTGATCATTGAGACCAAGGATTGCGCGTGGACAATGGAAAGAAGGCAAAGCCATCGATTGACGAGGACAGATGTCAGCAAATCTTCCATTCCGAAAGATATCCAGTTAGTAGCAAAAGGGTTTGAGAGTTGAAACTCCCAGAGCCCGAATCACAAAGGAAACCTTAGTCATTGATGGAGGAAGGAGAGATATGGTCCGTGGAATCGAGAGGATAGATCTGAACTATTCGTTCAAGAGCACTGTCAAGATCGTGAGATCAGCGGTCATGATCCATTGCAGGGTCTGAACATGCTCGGGCCTTAATTTTTCGTAAGCGGGCCACAATCGAAACCATGGTTTTGGAGAAAGGACGTGTGGAGGCTAGTGGTGAATTACGGGGAAAAAAGAAGTTTGGTCTAAACCATCTTTGGACGCACCCACAATCGCTTGGTCACATGAAGCTCATATCCTAAGGTCATATCATGAAATGGAGCCAGCGCTCACTAGATAGAAATGGGGAAGCGCCTTTTGAATAAGCGCTTGGTCACAACTCGTGGTCATGTGAAAGGAAGGGGCTTAGCCAGAAAATCTAACGCCCATTGTGAATTTTTTCTCAAGAAGGGAAATGGCACCAAAGGCATGAGTGCATGGAGGTTCTCCCAATAACTGCTAGAGAAAAACTGATTGTAACTGCAAAAAACAACTGATCGCATCTACCAGAGAATTCGAAGAATCTCATGGTGATCGCCAGAGGAGCTGAAGAGTCTCGAGGTAACTGCTAGTGGTATGAAGATTAATCAGAGAGGCAATTGACAAATGGAAAAGTATCGAAGAATGTGATTGCCAGAGAAGTTAAGGAATCTCATCATAACACCTAGTGATAATGAACGCATGGAACTAACGGCTAGAGAAGATGAAGAGTTGTCATTATGATTAGGAGATGACTTGATGAGAGAAATGTATGCAAAATAGAGAAGTGAAGGATTCTTTTGTTGAGCTACGGAGCAGTGAGGAGGAGCTGCAGTGAAAATCCTGTAGGGCACAACAATGACATTGTAAAGAGCATGCAGAGGTATTTCACACTACATGCTTCTACCCGCATGAATCACACTCAACAGGAGATGAAGCGTAGAAGAAGCACAAAACATAAATGCATATCTGAGAGAAGAAAAGAAAGTGCACCAGACACGAGGAGAGAGACACTTATGCAAGCAGAGAAGAGCAGTGTATCAGAACAATGATGAGACTAGTAAGCCATAGATTAATGTTACATCACTGTGATAAAGTTGTAAAAGGCAAAGATTTATATTTCAGGGTGGTTGGGAGGTGCTAGGGAGGATTGGTGTCCTCAGAGTTTCAAGTGGGTGCTTGAACACAAGGAGTTGTAGCTTCCATCTGGTTGCAGCCAGAAAAACCAAGGTGGCAAAGTGGTGTAAGGGAGAACTATTGTTCTTTGTCATACAGGTCGATGCCTGTGTGACTAGAAGTTGGTTCTTCCATCCATTTGGTGTTGGAACACTTAAGGAGTTGGTGCTTCCTTCTAGTGGGTGCTAGAGAAACCAGGGATTTGGTGCTTCCTTCTAGTGGGTGCTAGAGAAACCAATGAGTTGGTGCTCTCAGCAAGTTGCAGCTTGCAAAACAGAGGTGGTAGCCTCACAATGAGTTGGTGCTCATAAGAATGATAATGTATTGAAAAAAAAAGAGTACTTATCATATCAAGAAGAAGAGGTTTTTACCCTTTATGGGTTTCCTCAAGACATATATGTCACTGTATATTTCATGTGTGTGATTGTTGTTGAATGTTTTATTGCTTACCTCCCTGCATTACTATGATTGTCATTGAGTGCTCTGTAAAGAGTTTAAATAAGCATAATTGTTTAAACACGGTAACAACTGATTCACCCCTCCTCCTCTCAGTTTTCCAATAAGAAGGTGTTAAAGGAGACGGGGAATATGATGGGTAGAATGATTTAGGTTGATGCTTCCTTGAAAATGAGTGTATTTCGAACAATAGCTCAAGTTATGGTGGAAATGGATACAAGTGACAATCTAGCTAAGAGTATAGACATTGTGGTAAGTAATATGGTGTTTATGCAAGTTCTAGATTATATAAATGTTTGATTCAAATGTGTTATATGCCATCCATATGGACACTTTGTTGTATATTTTCACGTCCTTTTACGAGACAAGCATGGAGAAAAAAGTATGAGAGATAGGAGTTTTTGGAAGAAAATAAGAAGTCTAGAGAACTTCCTTACCAATTCCAAGAAAATCTTGAAGAAAACCTTCCTGATCAAGAATATTCCACCAACATACCAACAATAAAGAATCCAATAGATAGTGCATATATTTTCTTCTATATGTGCATTCTTCTTAGGAGATTCCCTTGTATCATGGTTGAGCAAGAAGAAAGGTTCCATTTCCTTATCAACTACAGAAGTTGAATACATTGCAGATGCCACCTGTTGTACCCAAGTGTTGTGGATGATTCAGACACTTACAGACCTGGAGGTAAATTATACTACACCGATCCCAATCCATTGTGATAATACTAGTGCAATTAGTGTGTCAAAGAATCCTGTCTTTCACTCCAAGACCAAACATATACCCATCAAGTATCACTTCTTGAGGGAACAATTAACCAACTCTGTGGTTTCTTTGCATTATATTCCATCCAAAGATCAAATTGTTAATATCTTCACTAAATCGCTTGCACAAACTCAGTTTGAGTATCTACGCCAGAACTTGGGCATGACCCCACTATCAACCTAAGAGATTCCATCCTATCAGGGGGAGTATGTATTGTTTGAATATCTGATACCTCCGAAAAATACTACAACAACTTAGGGGGAGCATGTTTTCTTTGACATTGATGTCAAAGGGGGAGAAAAGGAGTGGTCTGAATGCTATAGTTGGACAATAGCGCAGCCTTCAGGGTTTCCATCAATGCCAAAGGGGGAGATTGTTGGCATGTTTACAGGTAGAATGTGCTTGTCATTGATGAAAAGCACAACAGTGAAGATGGTATGTTTATAGGCAAGGAAAGCAGAAATGATGGAAAACATGGAAAGCATAAGTTCAGGAGGAAGAGAAAAAAATATGCAGATATCAAAGCTCAGAATAAATAGTGCTTTGCACTCTCCAGAAGTGCAGTCGAGGTCCAAGAGAAGGACTCACAGGAGGAGCAAAGGTCGAGACCTTTAAACACTTAGAAAACCTTCTAAGTCAGAGAGATCAGAAAGCTCAGGAGGAAGAGCGACAGTGACCATCAGATCAATGTCTAGACAGGAGGAGCATGTAGAGGAGGAGATTAGATCTCAGCCACTGGATTGGAGTGTGATGAGATCCAGACCGTTAGATCATAGAGGGTTGTGGGCTTTTGATCTAGAGCAAGTTTCAAAAAATTAGGAGTCGGGAGAAGGGAGGTGAGTAGTCCTCCAACTTTGGGAAACACGAAGTCCCAATAAGATCTGGACCGTTGGATCACAGAGGGTTGTGGGTCGTTGATCTAGAGTATTTTTGGATATCGGGAGTTGGAAGAGTAAGGGTTGGCTCATGTTCAATCACCCGACACGCGAAGTCGTGATTTGATCACAGTCGTCAATCAAAAGGAGAATGAGGACCATTGATTTGATAAGGACGCGTGACAGACTACGTCAGCAGGGACATGTGGTACAATCAGAAAATGACAAGTTTGAAGTTGATTCTACATTTCAGGTACATAGAAATCACAAATCTGAGTGACACGTGGCAGCTTCTCAGCTCATGACATGTCATGGAATGACGCAAGAGTTACGTCACTCCGAGATTTTTGCTTCAAAAGTTTTACCTCCAGTACTCACCTAAAGACCTGAAGTCCCAAAGGCCGAAGTCCCAGAGTGGAGGATAGTCATTGGATTAAAGAGGACACACATCAATGGATTGTCAACTCCGGGAAAAAGCAAAGGAAGGATGAACGAGAGTTTGAGATTTGAAATCTCTGGAATGTGAAGTTTCGTTAGCCTTTGGATCAATTTCGAGTGGAAGGACAGGATAAGCTATCAAAGTTGCATTGCAAAAAGATTGAGTCGTCGATCTAAGATCCTGATCGAATGAACAACATTCACTCTAGATATAAAGATGCGAGGAGATTACACTCAGGAAAGTTTAAGATTTTAAATCTCGGGAATGCGAAGTTCCGTCAACCGTCGAATCTGGAGATCATACAATGACCGTTAGATCATGGAGATCTACATCAGCAAATATTGTCCTCAAGGAAATGTGGCAGACCAAGTCAAGAAAGGGCATATGGGAAACTACGTCAACAAGCACACGTGTCATCTGATCGTTAAGACCAAGTATTATGTGTGGACAATGGAAAGAAGGTAGAGCCATTGATTGACGAGGACATATGTCAACAGATCTTCAATTCCGAACGATATCTAGTCAGTAGCAACAGGGTTTGAGAGTTGAAACTCCTAGAGCTCGGATCACGAAGGAAACCTTAGTCATTGATGGAGGAAGGAGAGATCTGGTCTGTGGACTCAAGAGGACAGATCTGAACCGTCCGTTCAATATCACCGTCAAGATCATGAGATCGACGGTCATTCTTCATTGCAAGGCCTGAACATGCTCGGGCCTTAATTTTTCGTAAGCGGGCCACAATCGAAACCATGGTTTTGGAGAAAGGATGCATGGAGGCTTATGGTGAATTGCAGGGAAAAAAAAGTTTGGTCTAAACCACCTTTAGATGCACTCACAATCGCTTGGTCACATTAAGCTCATAGCCCAAGGTCATATCGTGAAATGCAGCCAACACTCACTAGACAGAAATCGGGAAGTGCCTTTTGAATAAGCGCTTGGTCACAACTCGTGGTCATGTGAAAGGAAGGGGCTTAGCCAGAAAAGTAACGCCCATTGTGAAGTTTTTCTCAAGAAGGGAAATGGTGCCAAAGGCATGAGTGCATGGAGGTTCTCCCAATAACTTCTAGAGACAGACTGATTGTAACTGCAGAAAACGACTGATTGCATCTACCAGAGAATTCGAAGAATCTCATGGTGATCATCAGAGGAGATGAAGAGTCTCGAGGTAACTGCTAGTGGTATGAATATTAATCAGAGAGGCAATTGACAAATGGAAAAGTATAGAAGACTATGATTTCCAGAGAAGTTAAGGAATCTCAGCATAACACCCATTGATAATGAACGCATGGAACTAATCGTTAAAGAAGATGAAGAGTTTCCATGATGATCAGGAGATGACTCGACGAGAGAAATGTATGCAAAACATAGAAGTGAAGGATTTTGTTGTTGAGCTATGGATCAGTGAGGAGGAGCTGCAGTGAAAAACCTGTAGGACACAACAATGACGTTGTAAAGAGAATGCAGAGGTATTGTGCATGACGGATGCAAAAGGTGCACAAAGAGTATAAAAATGCAGAACATAGAAGAAATGGTTGCGGTTGTTGAGTGTGATTCATGCAGGTAGAAGCATGCAGTGTGTAGGAGCTGAAGCGCAGAAGAAGCAAGGAACATAAACACATATCTGAGAGAAGAACAGAAAGTGCACTAGACATGAGGAGAGAGACACTAATGTAGGCAGAGCAGAGCAGTGTAGAAAAACAGTGATGAGACTAGTAAGCCATTGATTAATGTTGTATCACTGTGATAAAGTTGTAAAAGGAAAATATTTATATTTCAGGGTGGTTGGGAGGTGCTAGGGAGGATTGGTGTCCATAGAGTTTCAAGTGGGTGCTTGTACACAAGGAGTTGTAGCTTCCATCTGGTTGCATCCAGAAAAACCAAGGTGGCAAGGTGGTGCAAGGGAGAACTATTGTTCTCTGTTATACAGGTCGATGTTGTGACTAGAAGTTGGTGCTTCCATCCAGTTGGTGCTGGAACACTTAAGGAGTTGGTGCTTCCTTCTAATGGGTGCTAGAGAAACCAGGGATTTGGTGCTTCCTTCTAGTGGGTGCTAGAGAAACCAACAAGTTGGTGCTCTCAGCAAATTGCAGCTTGCAAAACAAAGGTGGTAGAATCACAATGAGTTGGTGCTCATAAGAATGATAATGTACAGAAAATAAAGATTACTTATCATATCAAGAAGAAGAGGTTTTTACCCTTTATGGGTTTCCTTAGGAAATATATGTCTTTGTATATTTCATGTGTGTGATTTTTGTTGAATATTTTATATCTTACCTCCCTGCATTACTATGATTGACATTGAGTGCTCTGTAAAGAGTTTAAAATAAGCATAATTATTTAAACACGGTAACAACTGATTCACTCCCCCCTCCTCTTAGTTATCCAACAATAAGGTGTTAAAGGAGATGGGGAATATGTTGGGTAGAATGATTTAGGTTGACTCTTCCTTGAAAATGAGTGTATTTCGAACAATAGCTCAATTTATGGTGGAAATGGTTACAAGTGACAATCTAGCTAAGAGTATGGACATTGTGGTAAGTAATATGGTGTTTATGCAAGTTCTAGATTAGATAAATGTTTGCTTCAAATGTGTTATATTCCATCCATATGGACACTTTGTTGTATATTGTCACGTCCTTTTACGAGACAAGCGTGGAGAAAAAAGTATGAGAGATAGGAGTTTTTGGAAGAAAATAAGAAGTATAGAGAACTTCCTTACCAATTCCAAGAAAAGCATGAAGAAACCCTTCCTTATCAAGAATATTCCACCAACATACCAACAATAAATAATCCAATAGATAGTGCCTAGCTTTTCTTCACCAAAAGATAAGAAA